>JAJHIY020000789.1:0-5000 GCA_022114975.2 Lampris megalopsis
CACGACACGACGATGTTGCTCTTATCAGCACTCGCGAGGCTCAGCAGGTCAGCTGTAGAGGTGGTCCGGGTTTGGGCCGGGACAAAGGTTGGAACCGGCTCGGTGCTGGGACACCCGAGAAAACCCCCCGTCTTCCCGCTGCTCCACCCCCCCCACCCTTTTCTTTCCCTTCTTTTCCTCTACGTGGAAATGTCAAGGGAGAGCACTCGCTGTTTGGAATGTCTTCAGTACAGCCTCCCCATCCGGGTCACCACCCGGGTCACCGCCCGGGTCACCGCGTGACCGCCCGGGTCACCGCCCGGGTCACCGCCCAGGTCACCGCCCGGGTCACTGCCCGGGTCAGAGCACCTGAAGGCATATTGGGTCATAATGAAAAGAAGACACGTCGCACAACTGTCGTAACAGAGTTACTCCATTCAAAGAAGGGAGGGATGATATACTGTTTCACACACACACACTCTCACACACACTCACTCACACACACACTCACACACACACACACACACACACACACACACTCACACACACACAAACTCACACACACACACTCTCACACATAGACACACAAACTCACACACACACACGCACACTCACACACTCATACACACACTCACAGGCACACACACACTCACACTCATACGCACACTCACACACACACATACACACAGACACACACACACACACACACACTCTCACACACACACACACACACATACACACACTCACACACATTCACACACACACACACTCTCACACACACACGCACACACACTCACACACATTCACACACATTCACACACACACACTCTCTCACACACATTCACACACACACACACACACACTCTCACACACATTCACACACACACACACTCTCACACACACACTCACACACACACAAACTCTCACACACACACTCTCACACACAGACACACAAACTCACACACACACACACACGCACACTCACACACTCATACACACACACACACACTCATACACACACTCACACACTCATACACACACTCACACACACACTCACAGACACACACTCACACACACACACACACTCATACACACTCATACACACACTCAGACACACACACACTCACACACTCATACACACACTCATACACACACACACACACACACACTCATACACACTCATACACACACTCACAGACACACACACTCACACACTCATACACACACTCACAGACACACACACTCACACACTCATACACACACTCACAGACACACACACACACACACACACACACACTCATACACCCCCCCCCCCCGGTGTGCAGCATGCTGAGCGGGGTGGCCAGTCGGGGTAGTAGTTCCGGTAGCCATGTTGACAGACAGCAGTGTTTCTGCCTCCCAGCGCTGGTGGAGGCAGCAGCCAGGGGCCTCCTCCTCTTCCTCCTCTTCTCCTGCCATTACCTTAAACACCCTTCACTCCTTTATTTAATAAATGACACCCAAAGGACAACGCCGACGCCTGTGAAATATAGACTGATAATGCCCCTGCCAGTCGCCCGGTGCTGCTTCCTCCCACCTCCCCTGTCTGACGGGCCGGCCCGCTGCATGTATCATAATGAGAGGAGCGCTGCTCCATCAATTAGGAGCACCTTAAGCCGGTGTCTGAGCTGGTGTGATTCCCGGAGAAGAAAGGCGGAGATGAAAGCTCTCTCTGCTGCTGGCGGGAGCCGGCACAGCTCCCCCTCCCAGTGCAGCGTCCTCCCCTCGCCGCTCGCTGCTTCTGCCACATGATTACAAGCACAACACCTCGTGCCTCCCTGCACCTCCTGGGGTGTGTACAGAGCGTGTGGTGGAGGTCCCAGAGGTGGTGTGACGGAGAGGAGAAAAGCGCACCGGCTCTTCCGGCCGTTGTCTGCATGGCTCACTTTGAACGATTTAATTACTTGCTTTAGACTCCAGCAATTACAGTTGTGCAGCACGTATGCTAATTATATCTGACCTCGCATTTTCTGCGGCGGCGCTAATTGTTTGCCTCGCTGTGACTTTCCGACGGGCCCGTCGTCGTCCTCTGCATGTCGGCCAAGTTAAAAAGAGAAAGCGATGATGAAGGAGTTGCAGCATGACAGCCCCCCCCCCTTTCTCCCCATTTGTACCCAGCCAATCACTCCACTCTTCTGACCCGTCCCGGTCTCTGCTCCACCCCCCCCCCCCGCTGATCCGGGGAGGGCTGCAGACCACCACATGCCTCCTCCCATACATGAGGAGTCACCAGCCGCTTCTTTTCACCTGAGAGTGAGGAGTTTCACCAGGGGGACGTAGCGCGTGGGGGGATCACGCTATTCCCCCCAGTTCCCCTCCCCCCTGAACAGGCGCCTCGACTGACCAGAGGAGGCGCTAGTGCAGTGACCAGGACACATACCCACATCCGGCTTCCCAGCTGCAGACACGGCCGATTGTGTCTGTAGGGACGCCCGACCAAGCCGGAGGTAACACGGGGATTCGAACCGGCGATCCCCATGTTGGTAGGCAACGGAACAGACCAGCACGCCACCCGGACCCCCAGCATGACAGGTTTTGGTTGATGGAAGCGTTTAGGTCACAGTGTTTTATTGCAGGTGGCTAGCATCATGGCGTGTGCACCTTCACTAACCTGTCTCTCCACCCGCCCCATACAGCCACCTGTTTATCCAGTACCCCGTCCCACCCCGCTGGATGTACAGCCACCTGTTTATCCAGTACCCCGTCCCACCCCGCTGGATGTACAGCCACCTGTTTATCCACTACCCCGTCCCACCCGGCTGGATGTACAGCCACCTGTTTATCCAGTACCCCGTCCCACCCCACTGGATGTACAGCCACCTGTTTATCCAGTACCCCGTCCCACCCGGCTGGATGTACAGCCACCTGTTTATCCAGTACCCCGTCCCACCCGGCTGGATGTACAGCCACCTGTTTATCCAGTACCCCGTCCCACCCGGCTGGATGTACAGCCACCTGTTTATCCAGTACCCCGTCCCGCTCCGCTGGATGTACAGCCACCTGTTTATCCAGTACCCCATCCCACCCGGCTGGATGTACAGCCACCTGTTTATCCAGTACCCCGTCCCACCCGGCTGGATGTACAGCCACCTGTTTATCCAGTACCCCGTCCCGCTCCGCTGGATGTACAGCCACCTGTTTATCCAGTACCCCGTCCCACCCCGCTGGATGTACAGCCACCTGTTTATCCAGTACCCCGTCCCACCCGGCTGGATGTACAGCCACCTGTTTATCCAGTACCCCATCCCACCCGGCTGGATGTACAGCCACCTGTTTATCCAGTACCCCGTCCCGCTCCGCTGGATGTACAGCCACCTGTTTATCCAGTACCCCGTCCCACCCGGCTGGATGTACAGCCACCTGTTTATCCAGTACCCCATCCCACCCGGCTGGATGTACAGCCACCTGTTTATCCAGTACCCCATCCCACCCGGCTGGATGTACAGCCACCTGTTTATCCAGTACCCCGTCCCGCTCCGCTGGATGTACAGCCACCTGTTTATCCAGTACCCCGTCCCACCCGGCTGGATGTACAGCCACCTGTTTATCCAGTACCCCGTCCCGCCCGGCTGGATGTACAGCCACCTGTTTATCCAGTACCCCGTCCCGCCCCGCTGGATGTACAGCCACCTGTTTATCCAGTACCCCGTCCCACCCGGCTGGATGTACAGCCACCTGTTTATCCAGTACCCCGTCCCACCCGGCTGGATGTACAGCCACCTGTTTATCCAGTACCCCGTCCCGCCCCGCTGGATGTACAGCCACCTGTTTATCCAGTACCCCGTCCCACCCCGCTGGATGTACAGCCACCTGTTTATCCAGTACCCCGTCCCACCCCGCTGGATGTACAGCCACCTGTTTATCCAGTACCCCGTCCCACCCCGCTGGATGTACAGCCACCTGTTTATCCAGTACCCCGTCCCACCCGGCTGGATGTACAGCCACCTGTTTATCCAGTACCCCGTCCCGCTCCGCTGGATGTACAGCCACCTGTTTATCCAGTACCCCGTCCCGCTCCGCTGGATGTACAGCCACCTGTTTATCCACTACCCCGTCCCACCCCGCTGGATGTACAGCCACCTGTTTATCCAGTACCCCATCCCACCCGGCTGGATGTACAGCCACCTGTTTATCCAGTACCCCGTCCCGCCTGGCTGGATGTACAGCCACCTGTTTATCCAGTACCCCGTCCCACCCCGCTGGATGTACAGCCACCTGTTTATCCAGTACCCCGTCCCACCCCACTGGATGTACAGCCACCTGTTTATCCAGTACCCCGTCCCACCCCGCTGGATGTACAGCCACCTGTTTATCCAGTACCCCGTCCCACTCCGCTGGATGTACAGCCACCTGTTTATCCAGTACCCCGTCCCACTCCGCTGGATGTACAGCCACCTGTTTATCCACTACCCCGTCCCGCTCCGCTGGATGTACAGCCACCTGTTTATCCACTACCCCGTCCCACCCGGCTGGATGTACAGCCACCTGTTTATCCAGTACCCCGTCCCACCCGGCTGGATGTACAGCCACCTGTTTATCCATTACCCCGTCCCACCCCGCTGGATGTACAGCCACCTGTTTATCCAGTACCCCGTCCCACCCCGCTGGATGTACAGCCACCTGTTTATCCAGTACCCCGTCCCACCCCGCTGGATGTACAGCCACCTGTTTATCCAGTACCCCGTCCCGCTCCGCTGGATGTACAGCCACCTATTTATCCAGTACCCCGTCCCGCTCCGCTGGATGTACAGCCACCTATTTATCCAGTACCCCGTCCCGCTCCGCTGGATGTACAGCCACCTATTTATCCAGTACCCCGCTCCGCCCGGCTGGGTGTACAGCCACCTGTTTATCCATTACCCCGTCCCACCCCACTGGATGTACAGCCACCTGTTTATCCAGTACCCCGTCCCACCCCGCTGGATGTACAGCCACCTGTTTATCCAGTACCCCGCTCCGCCCGGCTGGATGTACAGCCACCT
>JAJHIY020000789.1:10000-15000 GCA_022114975.2 Lampris megalopsis
TATTTTGATTTCACTGACACTGAGATAATGTTCCATAACACGTAGTCACTCACAAATTAGTCCATCTGTCTGTCTGCACTGCAGGCTCGCAAGAGTGTGCACACGCTGCCGGCCGTTTGTCATTCTGTGTGTGTGTGAGACAGAGAGAGAGCATGTGCAATATGTGCATATATCTCTATCTATCTATCTATATATATATACACACACACATATGCACACATACATAGCGTTTTTCTCTGAAACCATTAATGGTGTTATAAGTGCTCAGCTAATGAGGAGCGGAATATCAACACGGGTACAGGGAACAAAAGTTTTAATGTACTGCAATGCATTAAAACCTTTTTTCCTGTATCTGTGTTGAGATATATATATATATATGTGTGTGTGTGTGTGTGTGTGTGTGTGTGTGTGTGTGTATGTATATATATACATACACACACACACATATATATATATATATATACAGGGTTCGAATTATAAACTCAGCTTCGTGGGGGTCTCCAAAAACAGGGCAAAAAAAATGTACGCACGCACTCAATTCATTCCCACACAGTGATGGGACTTTTTTTATTACAGTGATGACTGGATATTATATAGGCCTATTATATATAAAATATATAACAATATTTTTATGTTACCCAAAACAAAACAAAAAACAGTTGCCATGTTAAAATCAAGGATAATTAGTTGCTTACTTCGAGAGTGGAGATCACCAACACTCACTCACACACGTAAATGGCAAACGCATGGCACAGGCAGCGGTGGCCAGGGACCCGGAAGTCCAGCGTGTCCATCTGTGGTCCCACTCCCCACAGTAGTACTTGTACCAACATTAGAGCCCAGGCGAACCTATAGGAAGGCATAACGTTAGTTTACATACACGCACATTAACCTATACTAAACACTGCTAACTAAACGGGAAATTCCAAATTAACCTGAGAGAGTGTTAGCTAGCCATGCTTTCCTGTAGACCAGTGGTTCTCAACCTTTTTGGGGTCCTGGACCCCCTGCGTATTGTTGATCTACCCTGAGGACCCCTCCACCTGATCTTGGGGGAGGGGGGTTGCAATTTGATAGAAACAGTAGAAACTGCATTTTAAATTGCATTATAGCATTTATTCACTCTTTGGGGCAAAAATAAGAGCTTTCAGTTGTAACTTAGATATAGTTAACAAAACAGAATTCTTATGCAGTAACTTTCACATATATGTAACAACACAGAATATGTATTCAGTAACTTTCAGATATATGTAACAAAACAGAATATGTATTCAGTAACTTTCAGATATATGTAACAAAACAGAATATGTATTCAGTAACTTTCAGATATATGTAACAAAACAGAATATGTATTCAGTAACTTTCAGATATATGTAACAAAACAGAATATGTATTCAGTAACTTTCAGATATATGTAACAACACAGAATATGTATTCAGTAACTTTCAGATATATGTAACAACACAGAATATGTATTCAGTAACTTTCAGATATATGTAACGAAACAGAATATGTATTCAGTAACTTTCAGATATATGTAACAAAACAGAATATGTATTCAGTAACTTTCAGATATATGTAACAACACAGAATATGTGTTCAGTAACTTTCAGATATGTGTAACAACAGCATTCTTATGCAGTAACTTTTAACAATGCAAACGGGAGCGAGATCTCTTATTAAAATACAATAAATTACACTTGTGAAACACATGTAATTAGAGAAAAAAGTCCTGTTACCCTTTATAGTTTAGGTAGATAAAGGTCTCAGTCACATGTGAGTAAAATAATCCTATTTCTATAAATGTCATAGGATCTTTTTTTTAAAGATATTTTATTTTCCCGGACCCCTTGCAATTACACCACGGACCACTAGGGGTCCGCGGACCCCCGGTTGAGAAACACTGCGTAGACAATGCAAGAAGACTTGAACGAGCCTTACCTCGTTAACGTCAGTGGTGGTGGAGTCCTCTTCAGGAATGTTGCTAGCAGCAGCAGCCGAGCTAGCTAGCGCTAACGCTAACGCTAACGTCGCTGACTTTTTCTGAATCAGCAGCTTTTTTAGCTTTTGAGCTGTTAAACCCGAGTCCAGCAGCTGCAGCGAGCTGTCTCTCTTTGGTGGCCGAGGAGGAGGCGTGGTGAACAATACTGCACATTACCTGATGTGACTAGCTAAGACGATATCAAGACAACATTAATAACGCTCCTTCTCCGCACCTTGGCGCCCCTGTCCACGTTTCAAGCATGCCGAGTTTCCCAAAACCAAGGTTGCTTTAGGCTACCCTACAGCGCCCCACAGCGTCTCGGCGGTGAAGTGCAGCCAAATGTCCTATTCACGGACGAATAATGGTGCGTAGTGCTTTTCGAAATCATATTTATTTAAAACAATTTATTTCACTAACATAAAGAATCCTGATAACATTGAAAGATACATTATATAATGTTTTTTTAAAAATATTTTGTTAGAGACCCCCACAGATCTAGACTTTTACAGCTTTCAAGGGAGCTAATGCCTCCTTCATGGGAGCTCAGCTCCCATTGGCTCCCACATAATTCGAACACAGTATATATAGTATATATATATATGTGTGTGTGTGTGTGTGTATCTAATATATATGTGTGTGTATATCTAATATAGACAGATAGATAGAAAGACAGATAGATAGATAGATAGATAGATAGATAGATAGATAGATAGATAGATAGATAGATAGATAGATAGATAGATAGATAGATAGATAGATAAACAGACAGATAGATATAATCCAGTTAGTCAAGTAAATTCCCTCTAGGACAGTACAAGGCTGTGTCATGCTATAAGCGATCATCAGCTGTCTCATAAAGAATTCACTAGACTCACTGGATTATTTTGCTCCTTATTTGTTGAGCACTTTCCCTACCGTAGAGTGTTTCTTTGAACAAAGTTTTATATATATATATATATGTGTGTGTGTGTGTGTGTGTTTGCATGCTGGGTGTCACTTCACCCGCCATCTCCTCTCTCCCTGGCCACGGGGGCTACCAGCATTTACTGACGGCTGTCTGTTCAATGAGCAGCTCTTCCACTGATTGTGTTTGAGCCAGACTTCTAATCTGTCCTCTCCCTTCTTCTCCTCCTCTTGTTCTCTCTCTCCCTCCCTCTGTCATATAAAGCATCACATGGCAGCCATCCCTGTACTTCTTTTCTCTTTCTTTCTCTCTATCGCCATCTCTCTCTCTCTCTCTCACACACACACACACAAACACACACACACACACACACTAGGGCTGTGTATTGGTGAGAATCTGGTGATACGATACGCATCACGATACAGGGTTATAATTCAATATATCGCGATATATTGTGATACTGTCAGAAAGGTGATATATTGTGATACTGTAAGAAAGGTGACATATTGTGATACTGTAAGAAAGGTGATATATTGTGATACTGTAAGAAAGGTGATATATTGTGATACTGTAAGAAAGGTGATATATTGTGATACTGTAAGAAAGGTGATATATTGTGATACTGTAAGAAAGGTGACAGATTGTGATACTGTAAGAAAGGTGATATATTGTGATACTGTAAGAAAGGTGATATATTGTGATACTGTAAGAAAGGTTGATATATTGTGATACTGTAAGAAAGGTGATATATTGTGATACTGTAAGAAAGGTGACATATTGTGATACTGTCAGAAAGGTGATATATTGTGATACTGTAAGAAAGGTGATATATTGTGATACTGTAAGAAAGGTGATATATTGTGATACTGTAAGAAAGGTGATATATTGTGATACTGTCAGAAAGGTGATATATTGTGATACTGTAAGAAAGGTGACATATTGTGATACTGTACGAAAGGTGATAGATTGTGGTTTCATAGGCCTTTGTGCTTATGCTACTTCCACTCTCAGTTCACTTTGTTGGGTTGGAGTGGAAGAGTCAAATGTCTGAAGATGGATTACAACACTGTTATCTAGCGGTCGTAGGGTTACACACAACACAACATGTTTGTCACACACCTTTACATGTAAACAATTAAAAATTGATAGAGTGGTTTTGAGACTCGATGCAGTATCACAAAAGATAATATCATGATATATGAGTGTATCGATATTTTCTTACACCCCTTACACACACATGCCCTCACATCACACATCACATCACATCACATCACACAAAAACAAATACACTAGGTGGCATAAACATGATGTAACTGTCCCACATTTTGCAGCTGGTATTCAAAGGGGGGTGCTGGTAAAGTAATGGGAATCTTCTGTGTGATGCCCTTCATGTCCATCTCTGTGTGACACCCTCCATGTCCATCTCTGTGTGACGCCCTCCATGTCCATCTCTGTTTGTTGCCCTCCATGTCCATCTCTGTGTGACACCCTCCATGTCCATCTCTGTGTGATGCCCTCCTTGTCCATTTCTGTGTGACGCCCTCCATGTCCATCTCTGTGTGACACCCTCCATGTCCATCTCTGTGTGACACCCTCCATGTCCATCTCTGTGTGATGCCCTCCATGTCCATCTCTGTTTGTTGCCCTCCTTGTCCATCTCTGTGTGACACCCTCCATGTCCATCTCTGTGTGATGCCCTCCTTGTCCATCTCTGTGTGACACCCTCCTTGTCCATCTCTGTGTGACACCCTCCATGTCCATCTCTGTGTGATGCCCTCCTTGTCCATCTCTGTTTGTTGCCCTCCTTGTCCATCTCTGTTTGTTGCCCTCCTTGTCCATCTCTGTGTGATGCCCTCCATGTCCATCTCTGTGTGACACCCTCCTTGTCCATCTCTGTGTGACACCCTCCATGTCCATCTCTGTGTGATGCCCTCCTTGTCCATCTCTGTTTGTTGCCCTCCTTGTCCATCTCTGTTTGTTGCCCTCCTTGTCCATCTCTGTGTGTTGCCCTCCTTGTCCATCTCTGTGTGATGCCCTCCATGTCCATCTCTGTGTGATGCCCTCCGTGTCCATCTCTGTTTGTTGCCCTCCATGTCCATCTCTGTGTGATGT
>JAJHIY020000789.1:20000-30000 GCA_022114975.2 Lampris megalopsis
AGCCGTCCCGGTCTCTGCCCCACCTCCTCTGCTGATCCAGGAGGGCTGCAGACTACCACATGCCTCCTCCCATACATGTGGAGTCACCAGCCGCTTCTTTTCACCTGACAGTGAGGAGTTTCACCAGGGGGACGTAGCGCGTGGGGGGATCACACTATTCCCCCCAGTTCCCCCTCCTCCCGAACAGGCACCCCGACCAACCAGAGGAGGCGCTAGTGCAGTGACCAGGACACATACCCACATCCGGCTCCCACCTGCGGACACGACAAGTTGTGTCTGTAGGGATGCCCGACCGAGCCGGAGGTAACACGGGGATTCGAACCGGCGATCCCCGTGTTGGTGGGCAACAGACTAGACCGCCATGCTGCCCGGACGCCCTGGGGTTCAGTGTTTAAGCATATAACGGTGTGTGTGTGTGTGTGTGTGTGTGTGTGTGCCTCAGCCGTCGGTCAGTAATTGAGCCAGATGGGTAATGGTGCAAAAACGAGCTCCTTCTTGGAAGCGTTGTGATGCATTCCTCTAAAGATCGATAGGAGACGTATGAAGGAGCAAACATGGATGATAAATGAAGTAAATTTACTAACATTACAACAGTCTAACAGGGCATCGATAAGTCTGTTGTGTATTCTCTCTCTCACACACACACACACACACACACACACTGACCTTACCCTGTTTTATCCCGCGGCCACCTCGGTGGCTGTGTTTGTGTTCTCAGCGCTGCTCCTTACCGTGGGACTCGAACCACCGGAGCCTCCCGTTTGTGCTGCTTGTGAAGGGCTTGGCAGGCCCCTTTCTGTCTCAGAGACGTGTCGCTATAATAACGTTGTTCCTGAAGACCTCTGCATTGTGAAGCCTCTGGAACTGGACAAGCACCAGTGGGACAAGTCCTGCAGCCCGTCCACCATTTACACCCTAAGCCCATTTTACTCATCCTCTCTCTCTGTCTCTCTCTCTGTCTCTCTCTCTGTCTGTCTGTCTTTCTCTCTCTCTCTCACTCTGTCTGTCTGTCTCTCGCTGTCTCTCGCTGTCTCTGCCTCATTCTTGCTCTCTCACTCTGTCTGTCCCTCTATCTGTCTGTCTGTCTGTCTGTCTCTCTGTCTCTCTCTCGCTCTCTCTGTCTGTCTGTCTTTCTCTCTCTCGCTCTCTCTCTCTGTCTGTCTCTCGCTCTCTCTGTCTGTCTGTCTTTCTCTCTCTCTCTCACTCTATCTGTCTCTTTGTCTCTGTCTCATTCTTGCTCTCTCTCTGTCTGTGTCTGTCTGTCTGTCTGTCTGTCTGTCTCTCTCCTCATGGTGCTGGTGGTGTGGCCCCTGCTTGGGGCTCGTGATCGGATTTAGCGCTGCGTTCTCCCTCTGTCTCCCAGAGATGAGTGACAGATGGTGGCCATTAGTGTATATTCCACGCATCTGTTGCAAGGCGCTAATTTATCTCATTAGGCGGACGTGTGGACGGGGGAGGAGGAGTATGTAGGAGCGGGCTGGAGCGTTTTATTATGAGTGTAGAACACAGAGAAAGATGCACAGAGCCCGCTGCCTACGGGGGGAAAGAGAGAGAGAGAGAGGGAGCGATGGTGACAGCAAACTGGTAGAGAGACATAGAGAGACAGAGGGGTACTGGAAGGGAGAGGCAGTGGGCGGCGGTGAGCAGTCAATTGAGCTCTCTCTGCTCCCCATTCTCAGGGTCGTAGTGCACGATGACTCGCCTTCACAGCAAGTCTCTCCTGTAGGGACATGCACACTCAAGTCTCTGTGTGTGTGTGTGTGTGTGTGTGTGTGTGTGTGTGTGTGTGTGTGTGTGTGTGTGTGTGTGTGTGTGTCTGTGTCTGTGTGTGTGTGTGTGTGCGCGCGCAATACCTCCATTCTTTACCAATAATGATGCAGGTCAGAGCGGGCGGATGCACTCACATATGCACTTCCCACCCACACAAATGCATACAAGCAAACACCCCTACCCACCTCCTCCTCCTCCTCCTCCTCCTCCTCCTCCTCCTCTACCACACTGTCTGTTTACATTAACAAAGGTACTGGCTTGCACACACCGTATGTGCAGGTGCTCTGTCTTCATTAAAGTTCCTTAGTGCTGATACCGTGTGTGTGTGTGTGTGTGTGTGTATGTGAGTGTGTGTGTGTGGGCAGATTGGTTGACAAACGCTGGCAATTGTCTTCTGATGTGTGAAACTCCTCAAAGTAGATGATTAGGGTTTTCAGTTTCACATGATGGTCCAGACCCGGTCCATAAGATCCATAAGATCACCTCACAGCTCGTTCACACTGACAGTAAAGATTCTTGAAAGCACATGTTGTTTCCTGTGCCTGTGGCTACGGACACACACCATGTGTCTGTACACATTGACTCAAGTCTGTCTCTCTGTCTGTCCGTCCGTCTGTCCGTCTGTCTCTCTATCTGTCTATCTATCTATCTACCTGTCTGTCTATCTATCTATCTATCTATCCATCTATCTATCTATCTATCTATCTATCTATCTATCTATCTATCTATCTATCTATCTATCTATCTACCTATCTATCTATCTACCTGTCTGTCTATCCATCTATCTCTCTATCTCTCTATCTATCTATCTATCTATCTATCTATCTGCTTGTCTGTCCATCAGTCTGCCTCTAGTGTATGGTGTCTGCCTAGCTGCTCTGTTTTCCTTTCTGAATAACTGTGTGTTGTTGTGTGCAGTGTGTACATGTGTGAGCTGGAGGTAGAGAAGGCCAGGTAAAGACTCAGAAGGACCACAGTTCTAGGGAACTTACTTTTCTGCTGATTAATGTTCTCCACTACCCCTCTCCATCTATTGATGTAGCTCATAATAATGCATAATGGCTGCGTTCGTCCACTCTGTGAGGTAGTGCTTGTCTGACCAGTCCCAAAATATGACATCTGATTATCGGTCAGCAATGTGATGGACTGGTTTTTTGGTGTCCAGACCTGCACCTTGACGTGTCCTAGCTTGATGGAGTGGTTAAGGCTATACTGACCTGCTAACCAAAACACAAAACAGCACTGTGGCAACTGCCTTGGGCAGCAAATTGCTTTTGCACTGCTCCTGGCTTATCTGGGTTGCAGGTTCTTCTAAAGTTCTCTTCCAAACATTAGAAGTAGTGTAGAGGGGCCTGTTTTCCCCCTACGGTCTTCCTACTACCCCCAAAACAAGACTCGGCCAAAGCTGGTATGTGTCTGGGCTGTTTGTGGTGGGTGTTGGAGACTGTGGCCAGCTGGTTACAGGGATGGGCAGGGGTAGTAAATGTGAGTGCCTGGATGTTAAATGTTCATCTGCAGAGCTCTGCAGTGATCCCCGTAATAGTTGTTGTTAAAGTGACTGAGGTAGCATATCACATGACATGGTTAAGCTATATTCAAGTAAATTAAAAAAAAAAAAGGTCATGAATGCAGTTGCAAGAACCATACTTTCCACTCATATCTTGGGATTTGAAAGCGAACTTAATGTGATTGTAAATATACCTATACTAACCGTCTGTTAACCCCCCCCCCCATCTGTTTCTATCTGCGGGTGTCTCGTATTTCTGAGACTCACTCTGTATCGACAGGTGAATTCACAAAGAGGGGATTGTGGCCGCTGATAGAACCATGAATTGTGCATCACTTGCAACCGCTATCTGCCCCGTCTCAAGGTCAGATTCACAAAAGATATTGCACGAATGATATTACAGCGCAAACACGGCCATGAAGTTATGCAGCTGAGTGCAGTGCTGTCTTACCTCAGGCTTTCCCGCTGGCAGCTATTCTTTCGGTTTTCAGTTGACACCTTCTCTGTAGTTTCATGGCTGGCATGCAACACCTGCCAGTACATAGCCTCTCTAACAGCGAGCCCTATGTAGCGCCTCCTCGTGGCGACACACAGGAACTGGGTACACCTTGGACCCTGGCTGAACCACAAGGGCGTCGGAGGAGGTCTGGCCCCTAGATGTGCGGGACGCAGGCCCACCGGTGTGTGGATATTCCCTGATGCCCACGAACCAGCCCCCAGCTATGGGTTAAATAGTGCCACCTAGTGGATACCTCGGGAGAGGAATCAGAGGGCTACGGGAGTAGGCTGAACCCCTACACAACATCAACATCCACAGTGCTGTTGTTTTGTGTTTTTCTTGTCCTTTTGTATGTGTCCAAGTGGGAGAGTACTGCTGGCGCAGTGTTTGGCTGCCGCTTCTCCTTCTCGTAGCCCCCCTTCCCATCCCCCCTGTATGTCTGCCCCCCTCCCATCCACCCCTGTTTGTCTGCCCCCCCTTCACATCCACCCCTGTATGTCCGTGTTGTGTTTATCTGTTGTCTTGTTTCACCCTGTTTATTGTAAAGCCACTTTGAGTGTTAGAAAAGCGCTGTATAAGATTGATTTATTATTATTATTATTATTGTTGTTGTTGTTATTAACACTGTGGCAACTTTGTTTCGGCTTTGTCCACACACCAGATGACACTAAAACTCAGTCAACGCTAGGCGAGGCCACCGCCAGACCACCCTCGGTGTTATCGGAATTGCCAGTCTGCATGGGCTAGCAGTTAGCTTAGCCTGCCCTGCTTCCACGTCCCGTCAGACCGCCCTCGGTGCTTCCTTTTCGGGCGCAGCTCCAGGCAAGGCCGTGGTCCTTGGGCCCATCGGACACGGCAGACCAAGCCCTCCCAGCCGATCCAACGCCAGCTCTTCCAGCCATTAAACGCAAAAAAAAAATCTAAAATCAAAATGAAAACTTCTCAAACAAAACAAACTTAGACGTAGACATGGACAAGGACACTGCATAGTCGGTACTGGGTGAAGCCGCTGCAAACCGCCATCTTCCCATACCGGAATCCACCGCACTCCCTGATTCACTATCCCCACATCATCCAACCTTCTCTCTCTCTCATTTTCTTCATTCATCAGCCCCTCAAAGTACTCCTTCCACCTTCTCAGCACACTCTCCTCGCTTGTCAGCACATTTCCATCTCTATCCTTCATCACCCTAACCTGCTGCACATCCTTTGCAGCTCGGTCCCCCTGTCTAGCCAATCGGTACAAGTCCTTTTCTCCTTCCTTAGTGTCTAACCTGTCATGCAACTCACCATACACCTTTTCCTTTGCCTTTGCCACCTCTCTCTTTGCTTTACACTGCATCTCCTTGCACTCCTGTCTACTTTCTTCATCTCTCTGACTATCCCACTTCTTCTTTGCCAACCTCTTCCTCTGTATACTTTGCTGTACTTCCTCATTCCACCACCAAGTCTCCTTGTCTTCCTTCCTCTGTCCTGATGACACACCAAGTACCTTCCTAGCTGTCTCCCTCACTATTTCTGCAGTGGCTGTCCAGCCATCTGGCAACTCTTCACTACCACCCAGTGCCTGTCTTACCTCCTGCCTGAACTCCACACAACAGTCTTCCTTCTTCAACTTCCACCATTTGATCTTCGGCTGTGTCTTCACTCGCTTCCTCTTCTTGGTCTCCAAAGTCATCCTACAGACCACCATCCGATGCTGCCTAGCTACGCTCTCCCCTGTCACCACCTTGCAGTCTCCAATCCCTTTTAGATGGCGCCTTCTACATAAGATATAGTCCACCTGTGTGCACTTTCCTCCACTCTTGTACGTCACCCTGTGTTCCTCCCTCTTCTTGAAATATGTATTCACCACAGCCATTTCCATCCTTTTCACAAAATCCACCACCATCTGTCCTTCCACATTTCTCTTCTTGACTCCATACCTTCCCATCACCTCCTCATCACCTCTGTTCTCTTCACCAACATGTCCATTGAAGTCTGCTCCAATCACCACTCTCTCCTCCTTGGGTACCCTCTCCACCATGTCGTCCAACTCACTCCAGAATTTTTCTTTCTCTTCCATCTCACACCCAACTTGTGGGGCATATGTGCTGATAACATTCAGCAATAAACCTTCAATTTCCAGCTTCATACTCATCACTCTGTCTGACACTCTCTTCACCTCCAGCACACTCTTGACATACTCTTCCTTCAGAATTACCCCTACCCCATTTCTCCTCCCATTCACACCGTGGTAGAAGAGTTTGAACCCACCTCCGATACTCCTGGCCTTACTCTCCTTCCCCCTGGTCTCTTGCACACACAGTATGCCTACCTTTCTTCTCTCCATCATGTCAGCCAGCTCTCTCCCTTTACCAGTCATAGTGCCAACATTCAAAGTTCTGACTCTCACCTCCACATGCCTACCCTTCCTCCTCTCTAGCTGCCTCTGGACATGCCTTCCCCCTCTCCTTCTCCTTCGCCCAACAGTAGCATAGTTACCACCGGCACCCTGCTGGTTAACAGTACCGGTGGTGGTCATTGGTAACCCGGGCCTCGACCGATCTGACGCATCTCTCTCGGGGTGGGGATGAATGTGTCAGTCTCAGGTGGTTGGGGGACAGTGGCCGGCTCACATGTCTCACCACATGAATGCACTGGAGCTATTTAAAGTGTTTAAAGTAGTCCAGCATTTTGCACCGCTGCTGCAGAATCAACATGTGTTGATTTGCACAGACAGCAAGGCTACAGCAGCCTTCATAAATCACCGGGGGGGGGGGGGGGGGCATTCAGCACAGCTCACACACCTACTCTCCATCAGAGTGGTGTATAATCCCAGCGAGTTGAACAGAGGGGTGGACATTATGTCAAGAGGGGCCCTCATCAACGAGACGGGAGCCTTTATCCTGAACTGGTCTCCCAGATTTGAAGCCGGTTTGGCAGAGCAGAGGTGGATCTGTTCACCGCATGCGGAAGCACGCGATGCGCTCTCTGGTTTTCACTGAGCGCCATGGACAATCATCTGCTGGGGGTGGATGCCTTTGCACATCTGCCATGGCCCAAGGTGCTCCTTTATACTTTCCCACCAGTTCTGCTAATCCCTCGGTTCTTGGATCGGATACGGGAAGAGCGCCATTGAATAGCCCTGGAGCGCCCGGGCGCTGTGTGGTTCCCATGCCTGCAGCGGCTGCTGTCAGGTCAGCTGCGGGAACTGTCATGGCAGGGGGCGCTCTCTCCCAGGCGGAGGGAGTGATCAGGGATTACCCAATGGTAGGCCGGCGTTTGTGGGCTTGGCCGCTGAACGGGAAAGTTTAGAGAGGCTGGGCCTCTCGCAGGACGTGGTGCGTACTATTCGGTCTGCCAGAGCGTCTTACGCTGCCAGATGGATGGCTTCTCAGCGCTGGTGCCTTGAGAAGAGTTGGGATCCCGCTGCGTGCTCCCTGCCTCGCGGGCTTTCATCCCTGCAACTGCTAGTGGACAGGAGTTTGGCTTGAAGCGTGGTAAGGATGTATGCTGCTGCTGGTTTTCCTGCCACGAAGGTTTCAGTGACAGACCAGGTTTACCTTCTCTGGCCCCTCCGTGGGATTTAGCGCTGGTGTTATGTGTGATGGTTAAGGCTCCTCTTTGAGCCTTTGGATGAGGCGTTGCTTAAGTTTTTGTCACTTAAGATGGCCTTGCTTTTGGCGCTGATGTCCACAAAGAGAGTCAGCGATTTGTCCGCTCTCTCGGGGGCGCCGTTGTGTCTCAGGATACAGAGAGATGGCAGCTCAGATATTTCGTGTCCTGAGCCAGCTTTTACGCTGAAGAGCATTAATGGCTCTTTTAGGTCAAGACTGCTAACTTTGAGGGTTTTTCCCCTCACTCCTACTAGTTCAGAGGAGGAACCCATCTCGCATTTCCTCTGCCCGGTGCACGGCAGTCCTGCTGCATTGTGGCCACGGCGGTCCTGCGCCGTTCCCAGCGTTTGTTGGTGCACTACAGAGAGCAGTCTGTGCAAAGCCATGTCACAGGCATATCTCGCTTCTGGTATGGCTCCCCCTGACCCACTCTCAGCCGAGTGCCGAGAGTGGGTCACCTGATCCAGCGACCCAGTCATGTCAAACATGATCACTCAGTCAGTCACGCTAACGTGGTCGCACAGCCAGCCAGCCAGTCAGTCAGTCAGTCAGGGACATTGGATATGTGCTACCCATAATTTAAGATGGGTTTAAGATGATTTGGCATCAGGGCAGTTATTGACCTGCCGATATAATTTTGTGGGGTTATCTGGAAGTCCATGGAGAAGGATTTAGCCTGGCGGTATAAATCTAACATTTCTCCACATAAAAGTCAAATAAAAGCCACCTGGTGACCTCTGTGTGTCTGTGGCTGGAGATGATATAGTGGTGACCTACAGTCCGTTCAGTGGTGCCAGAGTTAAACACTCTGGATCCACTCTGCTGCGACCTGCTCTCACGGCCAGGGTGGCATGACGATGACAGCCTCTCACAAGCAGGCAGGAGGCCGCACCATGTGGCGATACATAGTCAATTGCAGTGGCGGCTGCTGCTAAAAATGTTTGGGGGGGGGGCAATTTAGCTTGGCGCAGCACACCTGACAGCTGCTTTAATGTAGCCTATAGATGTTATCAGGGTTGGTAGACGGTGGATGATTGACAGTCGAGACGAGGCGTGGCTGTGGGTGTGAACATGATTGACAGCCACGAGAATCATCCAATCACATCAGATCAAAAAAAATTAAAACAAAACCAATTCACTGCCAATAAAAGTGGGAGTGTCTGGGGTGCACAGAACTGCGCCCCCTGGAAAACCTGAAGAAACCAATCAGACAGCAGCCTCAGGTCACCTGCTCGCCACAGGTCTGAGGGCTTACATAAGGTATGGTTTGGGCGGCGCCCCTCACCCAGGAAGTACATGTATTCAGACAGGAAGTACATGTATTCAGACAGGAAGTACATGTATTCAGACAGGAAGTATATGTATTCAGACAGGAAGTACATGTATTCAGACAGGAAGTATATGTATTCAGACAGGAAGTAAATGGATTCAGACAGGAAGTACATGTATTCAGGCAGGAAGTATATGGATTCAGACAGGAAGTATATGGATTCAGACAGACGTCAACCAAATACCATTTGAACCAGTATTTAATGCTGCTCGCAGACTGACAACACTTTTATTTCATCATTATTTGCATTATACATCTATATTATATTTAACATGTTTAAGTAGATTCTCATCTCTTGATGTGTGAAGGGGGCGCTGTACTGGCCAGCCGCCACTGAGCAGTTGACTGTCTGGACCTGTGTGTGTGTGTGTGTGTGTGTGTGTGTGTGTGTGTGTGTGTGTGTGTGTGTGTGTGTGTGTGTGTGTGTGTGTGTGTGTGTGTGTGTGTGAGTGTTCAGGCATTCTTACGAGAGAGTTCTTGTGAGTTGTCTAAGCACCACTGTATACTCAATAGAGTGTATAAGATACGCTTCCTTTGTGTTTAGGATTATTTGTCAGGTTTCTTGAGATGTTAAGTCTCAACACGCTGATGGCGTCTACAGTTTTTAACCCACCTTTTAGACAAAAATAGCACTTTCCCACCAGGCTTTCTTTTTCCTTTTTCGTTTTTGGATTCTTCCCCCTTTTTCTCCCAATTGTATCCAGGAAATTACCCCACTCTTCCGAGCCGTCCTGGTCTCTGCTCCACCCCCTCTGCTGATCCTGGGAGGGCTGCAGACTCCCACATGCCTCCTCCCATACATGTGGAGTCACCAGCCGCTTCTTTTCACCTGACAGTGAGGAGTTTCACCAGGGGGACGTAGCACGTGGGAGGATCACGCTATTCCCCCCAGCCCCCCCTGAACAGGCGCCTCGACCGACCAGAGGGGGCGCTAGTGCAGCGACCAGGACACATACCCACATCCGGGTCCCCACCCGCAGACACGGCCAATTGTGTCTGTAGGGACGCCCGACCAAGATGGAGGGAGCAGGGGATTCGAGCCAGCGAGCCTCGAATAGACTGCTACGCTACCCAGGCGCCAGAGCATTTTAGATATTTTGTGACAGTTTGAAGGGTCAAAAGTTAGACCCCCGGCCCCAACAAACCCCCGGCCCCAAGAGACCCCCGGCCCCAACAAACCCCCGGCCCCAAGAGACCCCCGGCCCCAATAAGTCTCTCTTCCCTCTGTGTTTGTGTATTTCCTAGTCCACACAGCTGTCCTTCCTGTCACATGTCCCTCTGAAGCGGCGGTGCCC
>JAJHIY020000789.1:40000-50000 GCA_022114975.2 Lampris megalopsis
GGCGGCTGTGAGAATGAACGAACGGGGGTTATATGGGGGGGTGGGAGGGGGGTGGGGGGTTCATGCCATGCTGCACACCAAATAGGCAGAACAGCAGTCGGTCAGAAACAGTCAGAGAAAGTCTGAAGTCACCCCCAGGTCACTGGGTGTCTTCAGGAGAGACAAAAGGAAAGCCAGGTCTCTCCTGCAGCTCTTGCATGTTCTCTCGTCTTCGCCGAGCCCACCCTCTCAGAACCCAGACCGACGCCCACCCTCTCAGAACCCAGACCGACGCCCACCCTCTCAGAACCCAGACAGACGCCCACCCTCTCAGAACCCAGACCGACGCCCACCCTCTCGGAACCCAGACCGATGCCCACCCTCTCAGAACCCAGACCGACGCCCACCCTCTCAGAACCCAGACCGATGCCCACCCTCTCAGAACCCAGACCGACGCCCACCCTCTCAGAACCCAGACCGACGCCCACCCTCTCAGAACCCAGACCGACGCCCACCCTCTCAGAACCCAGACCGACGCCCACCCTCTCAGAACCCAGACCGACGCCCACCCTCTCAGAACCCAGACCGACGCCCACCCTCTCAGAACCTAGACCGACGCCCACCCTCTCAGAACCCACACCGACGCCCGCCCTCTCAGAACCCAGACCGACGCCCACCCTCTCAGAACCCAGATCGATGCCCACCCTCTCAGAACCCAGACCGACGCCCACCCTCTCAGAACCCAGACCGATGCCCACCCTCTCAGAACCCAGACCGACGCCCACCCTCTCAGAACCCAGACCGATGCCCACCCTCTCAGAACCCAGATCGATGCCCACCCTCCCAGACCGATGCCCATCCTCTCAGAACCCAGACCGACGCCCACCCTCTCAGAACCCAGACCGATGCCCACCCTCTCAGAACCCAGACCGATGCACGGCCGGCCCTGGCCCAGTACGAGCTGACGGGCTCCTGGAGGATGCGGAGCTACAAGAGCTTTGCTTCACTTCGCTGCCCCTGAAACAGGTTCTTCCCCCTCGCCGCTATTGTCTGTTTGGCTTTGAGAGACTGTACTCTCCAGGAATCCGGGCCCGGCCTTTAAGCAGGTGCGAGGGAGGAAGTAAAGGGGGGCGTGCCGCGCTACGGGCCCGGCCGGCTGATGGAGAGCTGCTCGTCTCGCCCGATAGCAGAGTGTGGCGCTCGCTCGTTAAATCCGAGACAGGCGTGAGCTACTTCTCCCGCAGGGTAATTCCCTGGACGTCGTGCGACCAACATTTATCCCTTCTCTCACTCGCTCTTTCCCCTCCTTCGCTCCCCCTTTACCCTCATTTTTATCACCGTCGTTAAAACAGGACCTTTCCTGCCCCCACCCCCCCGCCCCCCACCCCCTCGACAGCGGTTTTTATAGTCCTTGAAGTTATTAAACATGTATAATTACTTTTCGTCAGTCCTGCCGGGGGGAGATGGAAAGAGAACGAGAGCGAGAGAGAGGGAGAGAGAGAGGGAGAGAGGGAGACAGAGAGAGGGAGGGAGACAGAGAGAGGGAGACAGAGAGAGGGAGGGAGAGAGAGAGAGAGAGAGAGGGAGAGAGAGAGAAAGAGAGAGAGAGGGAGAGAGAGAGGGAGGGAGCGTGCAGGGGAAAGATGGAGAGTGAGAGGCAAATAGAGTTGGATTTGGTTGCACTCATATATCCCCATCATCATCCCCTCAGAGAGACAGAGGGAGCAACAGAGAGCGTGAAAGAGTGGCAGAGAGGAGAGTGTGTATGAGTAATGTGTGTGTGTGTGTCTGTGTGTGTGTGTGTGTTTGCTCTCCTGCCACATCCTGCTCATATTTCTTTTATTGGCTGTGTGGTGCTGCTGTTGAAGGGCCCAGGGCTGCAGGGGGGACAGCAGGTGTGTGTGTGTGTGGGGGGGGGAGAGAGAGAGAGAGGGGGGGGGGGGGGGAGGGAGGGAGAGAGAGAGAGAGAGGGAGGGAGGGAGGGAGAGAGAGAGAGGGAGGGAGGGAGGGAGGGAGAGAGAGAGAGGGGGGGGGAGAGAGAGAGAGAGAGAGAGAGAGAGAGAGAGAGAGAGAGAGAGAGGGAGAGAGGGAGGGAGAGCAACAGAGATGGGGGAGACAGAGAGACAGAGAGAGAGAGAGAGAGAGAGAGAGAGCGAGCTACTGTATTATATACTGTATAAAGGCCTGCACCGCCCTGGAGTGAGGTGCATGCTGGGAGCCATGGGAGCAGCTGCAGAATGGCCGCCGCCCCCCCCCCCTTGTTGAGGGTGGTGTTCCTCTCCTAGTCAGTACCCACCTCCTGGCCGTGGTGCTGAGCAGTCTCATTTCATTCTTTCTTTCTTTCCATGCCAGGGCCTTGTTTTGAACAGGAGGCAGAGTGGTAAGGTCAAGCACCAGTAGGGGGCACTCACCCCGTTGTGTGGGCTGCCAATTGATTTTGGTTGTGTGGTGAAGGACACGGGCAGTGGAATGGGTTTCTGTGGCCTTTTGGACCCGGCTTCTCACTGGGTCTTTGTCCGTGTCCAGCTGCTCACAGAGCCTCCTCCAGACAAACCCGTGAAGAGCCTCCATTACGTTTAGTGGACTCGTTCCAGCTCCCGCGTGCTGCCGATGGGCCGACCTGCGTTTGGCGTCCCGGACGAACCGAGCCGGTCGGCAGCTGACGTGACGGCGGTTTGGGTTGCTTGCTAGCGGCTCTAGCGGGGCGAAGTGTTGAGTGCTTCTCCATTGAAAGCTGGTGGGGGTTGGCAGGGAGTTGGGTGGGGTGCTGCTGGTGGAAGGGTGGCGTGCTGAGTCTTGCTGCAGCTTTGGCTGGGGTCGGCTGAGGACAGAGGATGAGAGCGGGACCGGCCCATTTCTGTCAACACAGAGACATCTGGTGGGCAAAGGCGGAATTGCAGGGTTCGTGTTGCGTCGGCGCCGTAATGGCTGTGGAGAAGTGTGAGATGAGCACGGTGACGCAGCGCAGGGGAGCGGTCCGGCCGGTCCGGGCGGTCCGGGCGGCCACACTGGTCCAGCAGGTGGGTGGGTGTGCCAGTCAGTGCTGCGCTTTGGATGAGGCGTGCTTCGCGGCGCGGTTCTGCATGAACGATGGCAGCAGGCAACACAACGGAACCAGATGACTTTCACGAATGGGCCGACGCTGAGGACTGACACCGTGTGCCGCCTGGCCGAACTTTCCTGCGCTTTCCGAACCCTCAGCGCTGCGTTGTGGACGCGGTGTTGCGTTGTGCATGTTGTTGTAGGTGCCATGTCGGCCGGTAGATGGCAGCAGTGCTCTGGCTTTAGTTGTCACGGGCAGAAACGGAACCAAAACAGCGTCATTAAATACCGCACGTGCCTTTTAATGCCAGAGAAGGAAGGTGTTTCGTTCATTCACCTGTATGACGAGTTTACATCCAAATATCGGTTCTGATACACGAACTTATGCACGATGAATGAATCAATTATACGGGTTATGTCTTATTTTCTCTCATATCTGTGAATCACAGACCCAAGATCTTAATGATCCGATCAAGACGTCGCTGAGACACACACACACACACACACACACACACACACACACACACACACACACACACACACACTTGTCCCCCCCCCCTTTTTTTCTCCCCAATTGTACCTGGCCAATTACCATGCTCTTCATATCCGGCTTCCCTCCCACACACACGGCTAATTGTGTCTGTGGAGATGCCCGACCGGGCCAGATGTAACACAGGCATTCGAACCGCCGACCCCCGTGTTGGTGGGCAACGCAGTAGGCCGCCCGCCAGCCGGACGCCACACAGCCGACCCCCGTGTTGGTGGGCAACGCAGTAGGCCGCCCGCCAGCCGGGCGCCACACAGCCGACCCCCGTGTTGGTGGGCAACGCAGTAGGCCGCCCGCTAGCCGGGCGCCACACAGCCGACCCCCGTGTTGGTGGGCAACACAGTAGGCCGCCCGCTAGCCGGGCGCCATACAGCCGACCCCCGTGTTGGTAGGCAACGCAGTAGGCCGCCCGCTAGCCGGGCGCCATACAGCCGACCCCCGTGTTGGTGGGCAACACAGTAGGCCGCCCGCTAGCCGGGCGCCACACGGCCGACCCCCGTGTTGGTAGGCAACGCAGTAGGCCGCCCGCTAGCCGGGCGCCACACAAACCGGTTCTGTGTGACATGAGCTGGTAAAGTGGCGCTGCTGACCTGAGTATAGACAGAGTCTCCTAGAAGAGGTGGTCCGGTCCGGTCCGGTCCGCTCAGCCAGCCAGCCAGCCAGCCAGCCAGCGCTCGCTCCCTTCCTGCAGCTATGCTGGCCTTCATGGAAGAGCCCAACAGTTGCTAGGCTACTGCACCGTTTCCTTTCTCCTCCTAACAGGTTTGCTAACTGTTTGCACAGGGAAGAAGTCAAATTAATGGAAACATCAATCGTTTTCAAATCTCAGGTGCCCCCCCCCCCCCGTAGCCCTCCGTGAGGCTGGCGTTCCAGCTCTCCGCATTGAGAGCAAGCCGGGCCGTGATTGGCTTCCCACCACCGTGTCAGCAGCAGCAGCAGCAGCAGCAGCCCTCCTCCTCCTCCTCCTCCTCCTCCTCGTCCTCCTCGTCCGCCGCCGCCTGTCTGCAGTAAACAAACACAGGCTTAATTGTGGCAGGCGGAAATAGGCAGAATAAAAAAAGGGTGCTGCTTATTAAAAAGCTCGCCTAATCTTTAGAAGAGCACACACTGCTCTGAGATAAAGACTGCCAAATTAATTACCGGTTAATTATCACTTCTCACACTGCTTGTTGGGAAGAGGACAATGGAGATTTTTCTTCTTTCCCCTCCATCCTTTTTGTCCTGCTCCTCCCCCTTTACACAAGCTTCCCCTCCTCCGTGCCGCGATAAAGTGTTTACTTATTCCTACGGTATATTTGGCACGCAACCTTTCTGTCTTCCTTTCTATCTTTCTTTCTTCCTTTCTATCTTTCTTTCTTTCTGTCTTTCTATCTGTTGTTGCTGCTGCTCTCCTCTCTACCTCCTCAGCATGTGCACCTCGGCGACACGGCGAAGGGGCACATATGACTTGAATGCAGATCAGTGATGTAAACCAGCAGCACATCGTGTTGATGACATGGCGTCGTGCAGGGGGCTGCACCGGTCACTGGTGTTAAAGGTTAACTGTAATGACCCGTGCGTCTGTACGCCACGCCGCAGAGAGGCCACTCGCCATGTGCAGAGTCACGACAACCCTTTACAGACACAGCACATGTGCAGCATCTGCCCTCTGCCCCACGTCAGGTGGTCTTGCAGAGAAGGGAGCCGCGGGACCCCAGCGGCCGCGGCTCTGAGCCTTCTGCACCGCGTGCTGGGCTGAGACCATAGGTCAGAGGTTACAGAAATGGTGGCCAGCACTTGGAGGTTGCCGGTTCAAATCCTCAAACCAGTCATAAACCTGTAGAACATGAGCGATGAGGCGTCCGGGCAGCGTGGCGGTCTGTTCTGTTGCCTACCAACACAGGGATCGGCGGTTTGAATCCCCGTGTTCCCTCCAGCTTGGTCGGGCGTCCCTACAGACACAATCGGTCGTGTCTGCAGGTGGGAAGCCGGATGTGGGTGTGTGTCCCGGTCGCTGCACTAGCGCCTCCTCTGGTCGGTCGGGGCACCTGTTCGGGGGGGAGGGGGAACTGGGGGGAATAGCGTGATCCTCCCATGCGCTACGTCCCCCTGATGAAACTCCTCACTGTCAGGTGAAAAGAAGCGGCTGGTGACTCCACATGTATGGGAGGAGGCATGTGGTAGTCTGCAGCCTCCCCGGATCAGCAGGGGGGGTGGAGCAGAGACCAGAAAGTGGGGAACCCCCCCCCCCAAAAAAAAACAAAACAAGTGAATGCCCTGCACGCTGTGTGCTCCCTCGGGGGTTCCCGTGTACATGCATGACCCACTTACCCTCCACCTTCCTTTCTGCCCTTTCAGCGACGCACGCCGTGCCAACGGCGGGCGAAGCCGGCTGGCTGGCGGTGACACTGGCTCATGTGAACAGAGAGGCTTTCTTTCCTTTTCCTTTTTTTTGCAGAAAAAAGATAGGTGAGGGAGGGAGGGAGGTGTGTTGTGAGGAGGTGGCGGTGGCGGCGGTGGCGGTGGCGGCGGTGGGGTGGTGGTGGTGGGGGTGGGTTACAAGCCGCGGCCACAGGGCTGTGATGATAAGACTGTTGATGCTGAGGAGGCCCAGCACAAATGAAAGGCTAAGTAACAGAGGCAGGCGAGCTTGTCATCACATTAGCCCGGCCTCCCTGGTAATTGTGAGGCTGCTGCTGTCAGCCCTGTTGCTGCAGCAGCAGCAGCACACAGAGCCCGAGCCGAGCCGAGCCGAGCCGGCGCTCAGGATAAAGTGCTCCGCCGACTGGAGATAATTGAAAATCCAAAAAGACTTGGGCTAATTTGATTACGCCAGGCAATCGCTGAATTGTTCCCATTATTAAGGGGATTTGATTATGACATGAAGTCAAGTAATTATTGGTGCCGAAACTGCAGGAGCCGTCCTTTCTGATGAGCGCCACCGGCCCCCCGGGGGGGGGGTGGTGGTGTCGAGGGGGGGGTTCTGCACCCATGCAAGTTTTATTGTTTTCTTTGGTTTGGCTGCATTAGGGGGTGGGGGTGGGGGGGATGTGGCAAGTTTGTTCGATTTGCTAATGCGAGCGCGTCGGCGCATGTACACAATGATAGATGGGTGCACAGACGAGCCCGTTTGCAAGTAATGCGGAGACAGAGACGGATCAGCACAGACGCCGGGACAAACCGGGAACGTCGGGGGAACGTCGGGGGAACGGGCTTTTCTCCCTGCAGTCGATGGGAAACCTGACCATGTTCTAAATGTTGTGATCATCTTGTAATTTTGACAAACAACTTTTCCGTGCTGCTCGGGATTGACATTTAGATGGAGTGTTACGGTCTCTTGTTCAGCGGGCCGGTGGTCTTGTGTGCCCGTGGCCCGGTGAGGACACGATGCCCGGTGCTGACCCAACACAGGCCGCCACGCTACAGCCTTAAGCAGGCAGTGGCTGTTAGCCGGAATGATCAGAACTATGCAGCGTCCTTGATGTGCCGATGAACCAAGAGGTGCCGTTTGGCACCATGGTGGCGTGTGAAACCGGCCGAGCTCGGACCCGACCGCGGTTCAGACCGCCGAGCTTCTGCGACTCAGCCAGCCCGTTCCCATAATCAGGATTCTGCTGTCTCCCGCCCCGCGGCCCTTGTTCTAAATATCAGATGAAGCCGCTGAGCCCCCCCACGAAGTGCCGGTACCGGCGAGCCGTGTGTAATGTATGCCCCCTCATGCAGCTCTTGTACGGGCCGCTCGCATGCCGCCCCTCTCCTCTGCCTTGGGAGCCGCCGCCGCCGCCGCGTCAGGGATTACGGATCCGGTGTCACCGCACCCATTGACATTTGGGCGAGCATTAGTGAAATTATAACGGCATCTGGACAATATCCAGCCTCGCGTCCTCTCGGCGCACTGACGAGTGCCGAGGTGGCAGTGTAGCCGCAGAGTGTCACCAGAAGGGAGCAGTGTTGTGCTTGTCAGTCTGTGTGTGTGTGTGTGTGTGTGTGTGTTTTCTCAGTCTTTATTGTGTGCTGGTGCACTTGCACGCTTGCAGGCTATGCAGAGATAGGAGTGTGAAAGACTGCGCGCGTCTTCTTCTTCTGTATGTGTGTGAGCAGCGCCCTTAGTTCTGCTTGGACGGCGGTATGAAGAGGAGGCAGGCGGAGGAAGGGCGCCGTCTTTCCGGCAGGGCTTTGCCCGCTGGAGTGTCCCCGTCTGAGACAGCGCGCCCGGCTTATCCAGCAAAGCACCTCTGGCTGGGCCAGCTCCGCTCCGCTCCGCTCCACCCCGGCCCGGCCCGGCCCGGCCCGGCCCGGTCCTGTGTGCCGTGCCGTACCCAGGGAGTGGGCATCCACCCCGCCACAGATGACTCACGCCGCCTCCCATCCCTCATATCTCTCTCTCTCTCTCCCCCCATCTTCTCCTGCCCTAACCGAATTTTAAAGTGACTGTATTTGTTATTTGCCTTTGTGCTTGGGAGAAAGAGGCCGCTCCCCCATGTGAAAGGCGCTTAATGTACTGTAGATGTGCGATGGGGGTGTTGGCGCCTCATCCTCAGTGGCAGCAATAAAACACAAGTGGTTTCAGTTTTATTTATTTATGCCTTTCAGGCTCCGCTTTCCTCTTCATTCTGAGGCTAAGAAATGGCGCGCAAGTGCCGCTGAGGCCGGGAGATTAGGTTAGCATTGATTGCTTTATCGGTGTGGTTGGATTGTTGGGTATCTGGGAACGTTTGATAGAAGCGCGGGCATTTGTCTTGTCTTGTCCTGTCTTTATTTCGTCCAAAGATCATTCATTTCTCCCCGACTTTGGGATTTATTGGAAAAATCTGAACAAAGTGAGCAGACGCTTGCGTGATGCACCCCCGCTTAGTTTTTTCTCGATTTTTTTTTTTTCCCCATAATAAACGAAGACAAACTCCAGTCCCGTGCCCGGCCGCCGTCGCTCTCGCTGAAGCTGTTAGGGCCGATGTCGTACTTTCATCAGCCCCTAATTACATTCAATAATGCACATGTAGCTAATCGGCGGTTGTAATTACGACGTGGTCCGGCCCGGCAAGTATGGATCTTGCTAGCTTGTAGGGGATGTTGCTGCTTCATACTTCTGGATTTAGCATTGATCATAAAAGTCAATCACCACGCGCATTACAATAACTTTTTTATGGGGGCTCTGCAGCGTTATGCAATCCCTCCTTTTCACGTTCATGCCCCTTCCTTTATTTATGGTGCGGAGCCGCGGCGATCCCCTCCAGGCCTCATTGTGGATGGGTTTGAGTGAGTCGATACCGTACTGTTTTGGCATCAACCGTCAATAGTCCGCCCATTAAAATGTGGGATTGCTTAACACAACGCAGCAAGACACATTTGGCTGTATGGAGACGGGGTATTTGCAAATTGCCCCTCAGATCAATGGCCCTTTACTGCCTTCTGAAACCATTGTCTGCAAACAATTGGAAATCTTTGGAGGAGTATCGCGGGGGCGGTGCAAGAGACGGTGGGCGAGGCAAAGCGCCCCAACACACGGGCGAATTAATTACCCTTGTGAAGAATGAAGGTCTGTGAGATTTGCTTTTTTGGGGCCATTATCAAGTGACACTGCAAACGATTGTTTGTCCCTCTCTGGGTAATGTAGCCCAAACAATGGCTGGCCTAGCCCATCATATGGATCATTAGCAGCCCGCCACGAGACCCTGCCCCGTGCAGATGCCCTGCTGGGGGGGCTGGTGGCATTTGCCGGCAGCCCGTCTTTGCGTCTCCTCTGCTGGGATCCAGGGAGGCGACAGCCCTAACGGAGGAGACGGACGTGGCCATCTCCCAGTAGGGACGGGCAAACCGGCGTTGCACTACCGGAGCGTTTCCCAGCAGAAATGAGACCATAACTACAGATGAGGGAAGACGGGGTGCCCTGCAGTCCACATACCCACACCCACACAGCGTGGGTGTGGGTATGTGGACTGCTTATGTCCAGACTGTGTTCATACCATGCACGGGCAAATACAGTAGACTTTATACTTAGAACAAAAGGATGGGGGCGCCCAGGAAGCGGAGCGGTCTGTTCTGTTGCCTACCGACCCGGGGCTCGCTGAGTCTGTTCTGTTGCCTACCGACCCGGGGCTCGCTGGGTCTGTTCTGTTGCCTACCGACCCGGGGCTCGCTGGGTCGCGTCCCCGTGTTGCCTCCGGCTCGGTCGGGCGTCCCTGCACACACAATTCTGTGGGTCTGCGGGTGGGAAGCCGGATGTAAGTATGTCGCGGCACTAGCGCCTCCTCTGGTTGGTTGGGGTGCCTGTTCGGGTGCCCACGTGCTACGTCCCCCTGGTGAAACTCCTCACTGTCAGGTGAAGAGAAGCGGCTGGTGACTCCACATGTATGGGAGGAGGAGGCATGTGGTAGTCTACAGCCCTCCCCGGGTCAGCAGAGGGGGTGGAGCAGAGACCGGGTCGGCTCGGAAGAGGGGGGTGATTGGCCCAAG
>JAJHIY020000789.1:55000-190000 GCA_022114975.2 Lampris megalopsis
GTTAATATGATTCCCATCGATGGAACGCTTCTTCAAAATGGCATCCCTCTATGGTTTTACATATTGACTGTTTTAATTCATGGCCCTCCGTGCCGCATCACTCTTGTAGGACCGACCGCTGCTGCTGCTGCTGCTGGATCCCAGACGGATGTTGCTCGGATGTGGAATTGACTTAAGGACACTTTTTTTTGGGGGGGGGGTTGTTTTGGTCTATGCGATGGTGTGTGTTTGTGACTATGTGTGTATAGGGGGGTGTGCGAGCGATTGTAGGCATGTTTTTGTGTGTGTGTGTGTGTGTGTGTATTTGGCTGTGTTAATGAATGTGTCTATATATATATAGAGAGAGAGCTATCTCTCTCTCTCTATATATATATATATTTATATATCTGTATATATAGATATGTATATATCTATCTGTCTATACAGATCCTATATATAGAGATATAGAGAGAGATAGAGATAGAGCTATCTGTTTCTCTCTCTCTCTCTACATATATATATGTGTGTGTGTGTGTGTTTTTTTTTTTTTGTGTGTCTGTATTTGACCGCAAAAGTGTTGGCTTATGCAGGTTTGTGCATCAGTATGCACTACCAAGTATGTCTGTGTTAAGTATAAGCATTGCTATGTGTGCATTTGTCTTTTTATGTGTATGCGTTGGTATGTGTGCATTTATCTTTTTATGCATATTTGTGTGTGTGTGTGTGTGTGTGTGTGTGTGTGTGTGTGTGTGTGTGTGTGTGACAGAGAGACAGGGGAAGAAAGGAAGGAAAGAAAGAGTCGGAGAACATGAGCTCTCCCGGTGCGTCTGTGCAGCCCCAGCCTCTCTCTGATGGGCTGTGTATATTCTCGTCAGGCTTGGATTAAAAAATAATAAAAAAATCAGAGCTCCATCTTCAGAGAGGAGAGAGAGAGACAGGGGAGGCTTCTTACAGAGGGCCTCCGAGTGTTCAACTTCATGTCGCTAGAGCCACGACTAAGTTGTGTCTCTGCCTTTGCCAGTGTTCCCACCAAAATACCATGCAGCCTCAGCACGGGGGTACTATTTACAGCTCCTTCCAGCCGAGGCTTGGGGGAAATTATACAGCTAACACAGCTGGCACAGGATGCCTCTTTGGTCCTATTACAAATGTATTTCAGATCACCCCTCCGTTTGTGATAAACAGGAAGCTGTGCCCCCCCCCCATACCCACACAATCAATACAATCTATGAGGATTGTATTGGTCTGAGTGCACATCACAGCTGACAAAGGCCGAGTGTGATTTCTGACATCATTTCTGTGACACTGACCTCATGACGAGGATCTAGCGTGTGGTCCTGCTCCAGTTTTATGTCACGACAAATTTCACTTGACTGAATTAGCACCTCTGTCAGTGCTGACGCTTACCAGTCTTGCAGCCCCTCAATCAGACATCTACCACCGAAAGCCGTGATGGTCCTCCCTGCCAGGCATCTGCAGGTCTGGGTCTGTACATTTGGGGCCTAAATGGAAAACATATCCAATGGTGTGACTCCTTGCTTTTTTCTTTTTTTTAACCCCCCCCCCTTATTCTCCCCACTTGTATGCGGCTAATCACCCCGCTATCTGAGCCGTCCCAGTCTCTGCTCCACCCCCTCTGCCGATCCGGGGAGGGCTGCAGACTCCCACATGCCTCCTCCCATACATGTGGAGTCGCCAGCTGCCTCTTTTCACCTGACAGTGAGGAGTTTCACCAGGGGGACGTAGTGCGTGGGAGCATTACGCTATTCCCCCCAGTTCCCCCTCCCCCCCGAACCGGTGCCCCACCCAACTAGAGGGGGCGCTAGTGCAGCGACCAGGACACATACCCACATCTGGCTTCCCACCCGCAGACACAGCCAATTGTGTCTGTAGGGACGCCCGACCAAGCCGGAGGTAACACGGGGATTTGAACCGGTGGTACCCGTGTTGGCAGCCTATGGAATAGGCCGCCACGCTACCTGGACGCCTGTGTGACTCCTTTCTAATACTTACCCCATCATTTGACACTCACGGTTTGGATCATCCAGTGGCCTACGCCTGAGGCTTGATTAAAGCCTGTCATTTCTGCAGAGATCTCAGGCAGGAAGTCACTTTGTGTTGGCTTTGGCTGTTGACACTCGGCTTTGAGCCGCTTCTGCTGCGTTTGTCTGCGGTTCCTTAGCGGAGAGCCGCACAGATCTATGTTGAGCTGCCTGATTAAGCAATGGCTTTTCTCGGTTTCAGACGACAAGCTGCCAGGGACTTTGGTTTTTAATTGTGCAATTAGTGATCTGGCATGCTTTGCTTGGCTTCAGTTGGATTCAAATCCCAGTCCCGGGCCTCGCCGAAGAACAGCCGACGGCTCAGTCCAGGAGCATTTTGTCAGACGGATCCGTCTGGGTCTCAGCTTCCACTCTGCTGTTTGAGCGTCCTAACTTTGCTCAAATGTCAGCAACAATATTCACCACTTTACAGTCTGGAAACATTACCATCACAGTTCAGGTGACGGGTGATACCCGATCGAAATGGTCCTTCAAAATCAAACCAACGGATTCTTGTCTTTGAGTTTGAGCTGATATCAGTGTGTTGATTATGGGCTTCTGTTTCACTTGAGTTGTAGATGGGAACCCACTGGTTCATGTTTAAAATCCATCCATTCTCCAAACCGCTTATCCTGCTCTCAGGGTCACGGGATGTTGCAGCCTATCCCAGCAGTCATTGGGCGGCAGGCGGGGAGACACCCTGGACAGGCCGCCAGACCTTCACAGGGCCGACACACACACCACACACACAAACACACACACACACACACACACACCTAGGGACAGTTTAGTACAGCCGAGTCACCTGACCTACATGTCTTTGGACTGTGGGAGGAAACCCACACAGACACGGGGAGAACATGCAAACTCCACACAGAGGACGACCCGGGATGACCCCCAAGGTTGGACCACCCCGGGGCTTGAACCCAGGACCGTCCTGCTGTGAGGCGACCGCACTAACCACTGCGCCACCGTGCTGCCACATGATTAAAATATCTTGCGAGATCTATACTATGCACTGCATTACATCTACAACTCTGTCGTCTCGTTAGGTCTTGCAGGATCAAATACATGGATGGAGTTACTCAATTTGGGTTGTCAAACCACAAGTCGGTTATCTCCCTGTTATTCAGCCGTCCCAGAGATGGAACTGTGTTACACAACATAATGATTATGGCACTATATAAATAACCTAAGCTTAGTTAATATTGGGAACAGCTTAGATAATAGCCTCAATATTTAATTTTCTCTTTGAAGTCCTTTGCTGCCTACATTGGAAGTTCAAGAAGAATTTGGGTAAAACTTGTTGTCGCCACTAAGATTCATTTGATCATGCATATTTAATAGCGCCTTGTAGGAGTGATATTTCCTCAGCCTTCCCTCCAAACAGTTTCAATTTCAGCAGTGGTTCGTTTCATGTCTACAGCCGAACACCAGGAGTCGAGCGTCTGACCAGCTGGGATTTAATGTGCCCCACTGATAGATGAGAAACTTGCTAAGTTGCAGAAAAAATACTTTGAATTACATGTACCCTTTTTTCCCCCGTATCCAGAATTCAGCTGGATACCAAATACCGTTTGGTATTGGTACACACACACACACACACACACACACACACACATCAAACTTGTAGGCATTGATGCAGTTTGCAAAAACAGCATATCTATTGATGACCACTCAGTTAAGCATGTAGTAATTATCATTTTTGCACCTTTCATCTTTGATTTTGTTAAATGTAAAAAAAATAGAAATAACCAATAAGTCATCTGCTTATCCTTACATAGTGGTATACTGTTATTATTATTATTAACGATAATAATGACAATGATAATAACGATATTTACGTCAAATCAGTGTTAATTTAAGGTGCATTGTTCTGTAAAATGTCTCAACACACTTCACCTGTGTGCAGAAGGAACAGCAGAAGGTTAGAACTGAACAACAATAACATACACTGGAGGGTTGCTGCACCGGCCAGATGAGGATGGATTAGGCCGTGCTGTAAAACAGTGAGGGGGGGGGGGAATCAGTCCTGCTTGAAACATGTCAGCTGGACTTGCCTGTGTGACCGATACGAGGAGAGTTTTCCATAGGTACAGTAATAGTCAGGACAGTATGAGGGCGCTCTGCTCCCAGCAGACTTCTGGGTTCAGTGCAGGGAGTGACGTGCTAGTATTATTCATATCCATATCGTCGTTGTTGTGGTTTGGAGCCGTGTTGCATTGGCTGAATTGTGATTCGGTTTCAGATTTAGGGGGATTCTTCAATGAAGGGAGTTTTGCTGTCCCCTGGGTAGATTTTCAAGAAGAAAAAAAAAACATTATTTTAAAAAAAAAACAGTTAGGTTGTGTTAGCTATTGTGTTAGCGGTGTCACACAAAACCTGGCTCGGCATGAAACTGTTTCACGTCGACGTGCGTTTCGTGTGGCACCGGAAGCCTTCTTTATTTTCTTCTTCGTGGCTTTACAACTTTTATACAGTACGGAGACGATGTTTTTCCTCATCCATACTTGTCATTCTCCTGAGACCCAGCAATTCACTTTCCTCCGCTGTAGTGGACATGACGTTTTTGCTCATATCTATACTATACATACTATACATACTATACATCCCTTAAAGAGGACGGCTGTGGCTTTAACAGACGTCACGTGTGTTGGGGGCGTGACCTTGCGACGTGCCTATCACAATTTAAAAATGGCTGCCGTCCCAGTAAGCGCGTTTCACGGAAAAAATGTAAGCATGATATTCATATATAAAACCGTTTTTTATGTTATATTTCCTTTGTTTCGAGTAAGTAAACATCTCAGGAATACGTGAGTGAGTTTGCAGAGCTGAGCTTATTTATTTTCATTTGGACAACGCTGGTTTATAAATGTCGGCAGTGGTGGCCGTCAGGGCGTGGTGCTTCACGCTTGTTTCACGTGTCGTCAGTAGAGCGCTGTAAGGAGGAGGCAGAGCGCTGTAAGGAGGAGGCAGAGCGCTGTGTGGAGGAGGCAGGGCGCTGTAAGGAGGAGGCAGGGCGCTGTATGGAGGAGGCAGGGCGCTGTAAGGAGGAGGCAGGGCGCTGTATGGAGGAGGCAGAGCGCTGTAAGGAGGAGGCAGAGCGCTGTAAGGAGGAGGCAGGGCGCTGTATGGAGGAGGCAGAGCGCTGTAAGGAGGAGGCAGGGCGCTGTGTGGAGGAGGCAGAGCGCTGTGTGGAGGAGGCAGGGCGCTGTATGGAGGAGGCAGAGCGCTGTGTGGAGGAGGCAGAGCGCTGTATGGAGGAGGCAGAGCGCTGTAAGGAGGAGGCAGAGCGCTGTAAGGAGGAGGCAGGGCGCTGTAAGGAGGAGGCAGGGCGCTGTATGGAGGAGGCAGAGCGCTGTGTGGAGGAGGCAGAGCGCTGTGTGGAGGAGGCAGAGCGCTGTGTGGAGGAGGCAGGGCGCTGTGTGGAGGAGGCAGAGCGCTGTGTGGAGGAGGCAGAGCGCTGTGTGGAGGAGGCAGGGCGCTGTATGGAGGGGGCAGGGCGCTGTATGGAGGAGGCAGAGCGCTGTAAGGAGGAGGCAGAGCGCTGTGTGGAGGAGGCAGAGCGCTGTAAGGAGGAGGCAGGGCGCTGTATGGAGGAGGCAGAGCGCTGTATGGAGGAGGCAGAGCGCTGTATGGAGGAGGCAGAGCGCTGTATGGCGGGGGCAGGGCGCTGTATGGAGGAGGCAGGGCGCTGTATGGAGGAGGCAGAGCGCTGTGTGGAGGAGGCAGAGCGCTGTGTGGAGGAGGCAGAGCGCTGTAAGGAGGAGGCAGAGCGCTGTGTGGAGGAGGCAGGGCGCTGTGTGGAGGAGGCAGAGCGCTGTAAGGAGGAGGCAGAGCGCTGTAAGGAGGAGGCAGAGCGCTGTGTGGAGGAGGCAGGGCGCTGTGTGGAGGAGGCAGAGCGCTGTGTGGAGGAGGCAGAGCGCTGTGTGGAGGAGGCAGAGCGCTGTGTGGAGGAGGCAGAGCGCTGTAAGGAGGAGGCAGAGCGCTGTGTGGAGGAGGCAGAGCGCTGTAAGGAGGAGGCAGAGCGCTGTAAGGAGGAGGCAGAGCGCTGTATGGAGGAGGCAGAGCGCTGTGTGGAGGAGGCAGAGCGCTGTGTGGAGGAGGCAGAGCGCTGTAAGGAGGAGGCAGAGCGCTGTAAGGAGGAGGCAGAGCGCTGTGTGGAGGAGGCAGAGCGCTGTATGGAGGAGGCAGAGCGCTGTATGGAGGAGGCAGAGCGCTGTGTGGAGGAGGCAGAGCGCTGTATGGAGGAGGCAGGGCGCTGTGTGGGGGAGGCAGAGCGCTGTGTGGAGGAGGCAGAGCGCTGTGTGGAGGAGGCAGAGCGCTGTAAGGAGGAGGCAGAGCGCTGTATGGAGGAGGCAGAGCGCTGTAAGGAGGAGGCAGAGCGCTGTGTGGAGGAGGCAGAGCGGATTCTACTGACTCGCTGAGGAGACTCGGACGGGGCTTTATCAGGGGACGAGGGTCCAGAGAGGGAGGACGAGACAGAAGAGGGTGAAAGGTCAGATGAGGAGGACCCAGCTGAGGTGGGCCAAGACCAACACGTAGCGTTCTGAGGTTTTTAATCAGTGCAAACATGGAGGGATGACCTACAGAGATGCGTTCTAGCAAATAGATCCCAACCTTTTATTTTGGAACATAACACTTTTTCCTCATTAATTGTTTCGTTAACACATTCATTAGCACAGGGCTGGGCAGAGAGGGCCGGTGTGGGTGAGGGTTTTTGTTCCAGCCAAGCAGTTCCACACCTGATCCCACTAATCCACCAGGAGAGACTTTGCTGAGGAACTTGATTAGGAGACACAGGTGTGGAACTGCTTGGCTGGAACAAAAACCTGCACCCGCACCGCCGGCCCCTTCTGGATCAGACTGCCCAGCCCTGCATGAGAAGGATGGACGTATCAAACAACGTGCAAACGTGTGCTCAAGTGAACTAGCCCCTTTAACATTTTTATAACATGTTAATTGTGCTAAATTATTGATTATGCTTTGTCTTTCTCCATCAAAGCTGTCTACTTACATGGAGCTTTGATGGCTAAAGAACAGAAGTGTGAGAGCTGAGAGGACTATGGAAAGACCAGGAAAAGGGGTGGTCCCTCCGCACAGTGTATGCGCCCTGTGCTTAGAGACGATGTGAGCGCCCTTAGATGAGTAAGTAGCGAAGAGTATTCAGGGGATGTATACGGCCCGTCTCCATGCCGCTGTGCACTACACGAGGTACCGTCCAGAGCTGGACTCATGGCTGTTTCACCTGGCTGATGAATTGAGAGGAGCCAGTGTGTTAAACCAGATGATCCGCCTTGGTGCTTCGGCCGTACTCTCAAAGCAAACACAGCAATTACGAGCGCCGTCAGTCACTGTCAGCACGCAGCTTCGCTGATCAAATCTGACCGCTGGACCTGGGATATTGGATGTGTACACACACACACACACACCTGACCTCCAGTCCACTGTTCATTATCTCTACTATCCCCCAGGACAGAAAGGGGATCCATTTTTTTTCCCGGGCCGCTGTCAACTTGCGGCAAATTCTGTCAGTCACAAAACACCAAACCGGAACAGCGTCACCAAACGTTTCCATTTCCCCCCCCATCCGTGGTCTTACAGGAGGGTCTGCTTTCTGTTTGTTCTTTTTCTTCTTCTGCAGTATGGATCTTATTTTCATTGTTCTTGCCATTGTGCGTTTCACTCTTTATCGATGGACACTCCTCCTACTTGACCCGGAGAAGTAGCTCAACTCAGCAATCGACAAGCATTGATTATGTTAGAAATTTTACCAAGTTACTTCTAACTTTCCCTTTTGTTTTCCCTTCCAAATATGTGGCGTAGATAATTGGATTAAATTGGACTCCCCCCCCCCTTTTTGTTTTCTCCCCAATTGTACCTGTCCAGTTACCCCACTCTTCCGAGCCGTCCCGGTCTCTGCTCCTCCCCCTCTGCTGATCCGGGGAGGGCTGCAGACTACCACATGTCTCCTCCATACATGTGGAGTCACCAGCCGCTTCTTTTCACCTGACAATGAGGAGTCTCACCAGGGGGGCTTAGCATGTGGGAGGATCACGCTATTTCCCCCCTGAACAGGTTCCCCCCGACCGACCAGAGGAGGCGCTAGTGCAGCGACTGGGACACAGACCCACATCCGGCTTCCCACCCGCAGACACGGCCAGTTGTGTCTGAAGGGACGCCTGACCAAGCCGGAGGTAACGTGGGGGTTCTAACCGGCGATCCCTGTGTTGGTAGGCAACGGAATAGACCGCCACAACACCCGGACGCCCTAAACTGAACTTGTTGAAACACGTTGGTGTGTGCTGATGTGTAAGATGCCGTTGTGAAGCTATGTCCAGCAGTTATCCAGTGTGCAAAATGTCCAGAATGATAACTGACTTGCATGATGGCATAAGATATGAAAATAAGACCCAAGTTGTCAAAAGAAAAAACCTGGGGAAAAAAACAAACCAACAAAAACAGAATTTCCCTCTAAGTACCCAGTCTCCTTTCTTGTCATGCAGACACTCTGAGATGAATGTGTAGCACCTTGATTCTTAACTCCATTTCTGCACAGAGACATTATTCTAGTCCAGTCCGGTGCAGCCTCATCCCCCTTTACCCTGCACAGCAGATCTATATCTGTTATGGCCAGTCTGGAGGGAGCCAGGCGGACAGGGCTCCGTGAGCTTCCAGCTCCCTGCCTGAGCGGCTGCAGTAGTGGCTGGGTAGAGTAGCGCCATGCACACTGACCTCAGAGCTGTTGTTTAATCATCAGGGCATTTTAATGGCTTGTCAGAGTAATGAAATATGGTTGGAGGCTACCTGGTGCAAACATTACTATAAATCCCTCTTACACAAGCCTACACGGGGCATTATGGTGATAAATCATCACTTTGGGGGGAGAAAAATGACAGCTATTAAAATAATGAATGGGATGATTAATTTTTCACATTAAAGATTAAAAGCTATGAGAGGTATCATCAGATATTTGAGCTGCCGTAAATGTTTGAAAGTGAGAGCTTATTTCCCGCACTTTTATGACGCTCTCCGCTACTTCATTGTCACCCGAGTCCCTGTCCTTTTTTTGTTGTGTGTGTGTGTGTGTGTGTGTGTGTGTGTGTGTGTGTGTGTGTGTGTGTGTGTGTGTGTGTGTGTGTGTGTGTGCGTGTGTGTGCTGGCTGGGCACACTGGCAGAGGTGTTCTTTGCACCTAATTTGTGCTGTAGTAAAAGTGCTGTGAGGAAAAGTCTTGAAGAACAGTTGTGGCTCCAGGCAGTACAGGACCCTCTCTGCCTCTCTGCAGGGGCTCCTGGTGGCTCTCATCCACATTATTTCACACCTTTAAAGCTGTCACAGGTAGCCTTTCATGAGGAAAAACACCGGAGGAGGAGGAGGAGGAGGCGAAGGGGTACAGTTCCGCGGCTCTCGTCCACTCTCGAGGAGCCATCTGTTCGCTAACCCTTTTATTTGGCTGCGGTATCTTCCACATGCTGATAAGTCAACGCTGGCACGTGAACCTCGTTCCCCGTACAACGCCAGCGTATATTCACGCACGTGCTCAGTGAGGCTCCCATAAATCCCCATGTATAGACAAACCATGACAAGCTCACTCTTGCAATAACACACCTTTTCCCAGGAGGAGGTGTGTTGTTGCACACAGACTCCTAATGCAGTGCTCACCTCCAGGGGGACTCGGCATATTGTACGGACATACATCACCCAAATTGCAAGGCGAAAAGATTAGGGAGAGGAGCATAATTAGAACATTAATAACCATACATGTTAGGGAACATAAGTAATTGAGTTTTTCCTGATGAATGGGAATGTAAACAAAAGGCAAGAGAACGAGAGGCCGAGTCAGATGTTTCCAGGCGGGGCCGCGTCTCAGTAGAGCCGTGGATAATAAGACTTTTCCCACTGTTGTCCAATTATTTCTGTGTTTTTAGGCAATGATGGTATTGCTTGTCCATCTGCAGCCTTCAAAGGGATATTCAAATCGTCTCATTGAGGCAACAGCTCCATTTGTTGGCAGAGGGGGAAAAAAGCGTTGGCTGGAAATGTGATCGGCTCAGAGCACAGCCAGGTATTTGTGAAGCTAAAGTTATTTACAAAGCGGTGGGAAATTTAAACGGCTCCTCTGGCATTCAGCACGGCGCGCTTTTTCTTTGATTCCCCCCCCCACACACACACACACACACACACACACATTTTTTATTTATGTATCGTCTTTTGTTTTTCATTTGCTAATGTTGTTTTGTACTTTTTTTCTATTTTTGCTTTTTTCTCGTTTTCCCTCCACATGCTGTCACCGAAGACGAGTGTGATGGTTGCCCACTCCCCCCTTCATGTTCGTCCAGTTTTTTGTTTTGTTTTGTTTTTTTTGTTTCATTTATTTATTTATTGTCCTCTTCCTGTCTGCTAATGACCCGGGAACACTAAGGCAGGGGTCTGTAGAAACAAAATGGCCGCCGTGGCTGCCCGCGAATATTTCAACGCTCCCTCCTCAGATCAATTCTGACATTTCATCCTGCCCTTATAGAGGGTAATGGTGCATTCAGAGGTTGTTACCTATAATGTTGGAATGGCGTTGCTTGGTTTCATTCGAAAGACGTGCTGTAACCTCTGCTGTTGGACGGCTTTGTGGTGTTTAACCCTTTTCCCCGCCTCTCCTCCAGTCGTTGCTCTCTTGTCTTTCTCTGCCACTCCGATGTTGGTGTTCATCATCCGTGCCATTTTTCCCCCCCTTCGGTACAACGGGGAAACATCTTTTATTTTCCGTTGTCAAGCAGCGAACAGTGTTTGTATTTTCAACCCCCCCCTTTTTTTTATGCTAGCGATGAAGCGCCTTAAAGTGGGCTAGTCAATATGCTGTATCTAATATATTATTTACTGCCTGAGGGATGTATATCACAATACACTGAACAACAGTTTCATTTTTGCAGTCATAATCATGTTGAGAGAAATCACAGAGCCAGATGTCTGGCCCTCATTTTACCGCGTTTATCTTTTCCTCCGAGTTTATGCAAAATTCATCCTTGCCTGTTTTATTTATTCCCCCTTTTTACAGTTGCAACAATTAGTCAATTCCCAATCAACAAGAGGAAAGAAATTGCTTTTAATTACTTTTGATAAATGACAAATTGTGCTGGCAAGGCTCCCTGCAAATGCTTAATCAGGAGAGGGGTTGGGGGGGGGGAGGGGGAGGCGGGGACTGGGAGCGGGGATTTCTGCGGGGATGAAATCAATGCCCGAGCCAAGCCGAGGCCTGTGAAGATACACAGCTCAGCAAAATAAATAAATGAATAAAGAGTCTTGCAGTACGAGAACACTCGTATACTTAGGCGAGCACATACGTATACACAGGCTGTAACACAAGCAAACAGATGAGCTCGGTCTGAATGACCGACTCGCTCTCTTTCTAACTCACTCACTCACTCACCTACTCGTCCATTCATTCATTCACCCGCCAACTCACTTACGATTCACTCATCGACTCGCTCGCTTGATAGCTCACTCGCTTACTCACCCATCACTCATTCACTCACCTACCCTTTCACCCTTTCTCATTCACTTACTCCTGTATTCACTCACTTTCCTACTCACTCATTGTCTCACTTATTCATTTACTCGCGTGCTCGCTCTCTCACTCACTCACTCACTTATTCACTTGCAGTCATTTTTACTCACCTACTCAAAATGTACTCTTAATATCATGTGACTGCCTTTGTGTTTGATTGTTTTTATTCATTCTAAAAACGTCTGCTTCACTCCTGTAGGGTTCATCAGTACCTGTGGCAGCAGTGAGGGAACCAGCTTCCGTCCGACCGGCTTCACCCGTACATGGAGACCCCCAGCTGGGCAGGTCAGTCCATCTCTCGCCCATTCTCCCTCCCTGCCTGTCCGTATACCCACACGCACATCCGTGAGTAAGGCTGCGTACCGTACACGTAGCTCCGTCTACCCTCAGCCAGCCATATTGAGCTAATGCGTGGTGGTCAAGTAGCGGAAGACTAGAGAGAGGCTCTTATCCATATGCCTGAGAGCCCAGGAGCCTGTATGAGCTCTCCCTAGATGGATCCCTCGCTCCCCCTGCATGTTCTCCAAGGAGTCATATAGCAGGTGGCAGTGAGGATCAATGGGCCTCCGCCATTACCTCCTCTCCACTTCACAACTCCAGCCTCATCTCCCGGGGACCCATGGGGCACGCAGCGAGTCTCGCTGCAGCATGCCGGCAGAAATAGGGACGTTTTCCATTAGTCTAATTGCTTGGTTATAGTTCTATATTATTGCCGTGATCACCATTGTGGTTTGGTAATGACGGACCTCCCGTGCCCCCACGTATAGCTGGTGGGCGTTATGTCTCCCTAGTCACCTCCTTTTGAAAGCTAGCTCCACTTACAGAGGATGTAGGAGGTGAGAATGAACTTAACGTTTGGCGGGGAAGGGAGGTGGAAAAAGGAAAAAAAAGGGAATAAATGGCAAGAAAGGAGCCCTTCCATTGTTTTGATGTAAGGGTTTAATCAAATAGCCTTATCTTTTTGCATTCTCAACAGGTGCAACATTTGGCTGATTTGTGAAATGAACAGTGGAGTTGAAGTGCTTGTTCATTTGCCTCGGCTAAAAACTGGCAATATGGGGCTAATTTGCAATAATTTGCTGCCGCCATGGCTACTGCTTAAGAATGTTTATATAATCATGATATAATAAGAAAAATGGAAATGAGTTTTTCATGCCGTTCAGACCCTGTCAAACCCAGCTCATGGACTCACTGAATGATAATTACATACCTCAAGCACAATATTATATTTTCTCCCTCCTGTGCTGACTGTTCGCGGTAAACGGGGGACCTTTATTCGCTCCGACATTTCAGGGGTTATGTGACCCAGCGTCACTCCCAGAACTGAGCTCCCTCTGCTCTATTTAGGTAAAGTCGATGGCTTTTTCCCCTCCATCAGCGGTTACACAAGATGTCTTCCATCAAGACGACAGATGAGATGATGACTATAACGAGTTCATTTACCCTTAAAGACCGAAACTCTTCCCTCTTTCTTTATGTTTGTAATATCTAATTTGCATAGTTTTGCATCATTTAGGTAGTGGGCGGTTCAGTGAGACCCATTTAAAGTGTGGTGGGCAAACGGTTGCTGAATAGTTCACCCTTCTCCGGTTGACCTGTCGGACCCACTTCACAAATAAGCCTGTTTCCTGCTTTGGATTTCCTTGTCGGGGACTGTTACGGTCATGCTGATTATGCCGCCCCGTATTCCACTACAGAGGGGAGAAAATCCTCAGCAGTGATTTTTTTTTTTCTTTAATTATCTTTTTTTTTTTTTTTACAGGTGTGGGTATTGATCTTTGCCTTTGCTGCGCGGTGCAGGGGAGTCTGTTCACTTAAAAGGCCCACTGATGTAGCAGAGCTTATTAAACAAATAGGCCAAAGAACAAGGCCACAATCACTTTGAATCATGGAGGAGGTTGCCTGTCTCAAAGCACCACCGTATCAAATATGAAACGCTCCACTAACAAGGTGTGTAATCTATTTTAATCATATCATATTTTATGAAACGAGGAGAAGGCTGAAGTTAAGTAAGAGAGAAAGACGGGGATTCTGGGGTGCATTGTATTTTGAAATTGAATGTGACGGCTGGAGACCATGCCTTGATTTTACATGCATGGCTCTATAATGAAGCCACGGCAAATGGTCAGTTACGGTTAAGTGTAGGGAAGCTGGAGACCGGCTGTAACGGGAGGTTAATCCAGGGCCAATAACACCTCGGTAACTTATGGAGCGCAGCTGCGATGCATTGAGAGATGTGTATTGGGGTCTTTGGGGCGGAAGCAAAGGTCTGTATTTGTCGGCAAGCGGTAGGTTACCTGAGGATAATATGGGGCCTACGACTGTGTGCCATAAATTACACACACTCACACACACTCACACACACACACACACACACACAATGACTTGCAAATCCCTCGATGTGATGGCAGGGAGAATCAGGATGGGAACTGCCTTCACTTTGTCATTACAATTCAGGCCATGATCCTTTTTATATATCTTACACTGGCTGGGCTCATAGGCTAGTGTTTTCAATCTCTTTTTCTTTTTACTCTAGCCATAAATTGTTTCTGATCCTGTGATACTCCACTTGGTTATGAATATATGAATATATATACAGTATATGCACTCTGAGGACCCTGGGAAGCTCCACTAGTCAGACGTCAGACAAGGTAATGGATAGAGAAAGATTATATACTACTCCAGGGTGGACCACTTGTTCAAAATACTAGGTAGTGATTAACAAAGAGCCTCCACCTGACATGGCAGTGAGGGTGGCAGACAATTTGAACCCGCATTTTTTTTTTTTTTTTCGTTTTTCCTTTCATTGTCACTGCACAAGACAAAAACATATTCATCAGCAAATTGTTGGTCGAGAACACAGCAAGCCCGTTGTGTGATTGGATTTCCAAATTGAAAAGACGGTTTGGTCTCTCCTCTTCGTCTCCGCAGCTTTTGCCTCACACAGCTGATAAATAATCATCTCGTGTTTCGATGGATACGCAAAACTTCCGATACCACCACTGAAGCTGTTAGCCCTGCTTGTTTCCAGCGACGGTTATCTTGCTGCCCACCTTAGCCCACTCCAGCATGGGGATACTGCTGAAGTGAGGAGGAGGAGGAGGAGGAGGAGGAGGAGGAAGAACAGGGTGCCTGCGTCTTTAAAAGCTAGCGAGGGAGGGAGGGAGGGAGGGAGGGTGGGAGCAGGCGGACGGGTGGCGTGCGGGATTGTGCTGACGGCAGGGCTTTGGTTCAGAGCATGCCCATTAGAGGGAGCCATAAATCCTAGGCTCTCCGGGCCGGGCTGTGTCAGCAGTCCACTGAATGAATTGATTTTAAACGCCAGTGGAAAAAAGAGAAAGTGAGAGAGAGAGAGCGAGAGAGAGAGAGAGAGAGAAAGAAAGTGTAAAACAGAGAGAGAGAGAATGAGAGAGACTATTTAATTCACCCCCATCTTTCTCTCGCTCTCTCTCTCTCCCTCCCTCCTTCCTGCTTCTCAATTCAAGAGACTGTCATTGGGAAAAAAAGGGCGGATGAGTGAAGTCTGGAGACATTGCCGCCGTAGCAACGAGCCCTGGGCTACCCCCCCCACCCCTCGTCCTCCCCCACTTGTGTTTGATTTAAACACGTGCAAACCAAATACATAATCTTGAATTCCACACGGCATTTGTTCTCTGCCACCCCTTCTAATTTCTCCTATCCGCCCCTTTCCCTTTTAGATCTCCACGAACGAAATGAGACATATCGTAAAATATGAAAAAAAAAAAAGAAAGCACCCCCCCCCACACACACACATTTGAAATTCAAATGTGTTGGGTTGTGAAATTGATGTATGTGTTTATTCCTTTACGAGCGGCATCCATGTGCGCGTGCATTTATACGCCATAAGCAGCACTGACGCCGCGCTGGACGGCAGGGCGCCCGGCTTCCAGAGCAGCCAGCCACTTCGTCGGACGTCACGTCGTCGCACTTTGCCAAGAGGGCCACAGTATGTCAGGCGTGGTGTGAAAGCTTCCTCCAACAGCCGTGTGCTAGACGGCGTCGTACAAGAACCACTTTCACACCATCACACTTAAGCGTACACACACACACACGCTCGTGCAAAATGTCCACGCTTCATTCGCGGTGCTTTGCATGTTGTCTCCATTGTTGACCTGTTTGCTCATTTGCACACACACACACACACACACACTCCCTCTCGTGTGTGAACAGCTTACACACTCATGCATACACAACCCAACACACACACACACACACACACACACACATCCGTACATACATCCATGTCGCTGTGTGTGGTTGGTTTGCCTGCAGAAGTCCCTTGCTGGCTCGCTGGCTGTGCTGGCCCGGGTGTCCTGCGGATGCGGTGGGTTGTCCGCCGTGGCGGTGTGAGAGCGTGGGAGTGCTGTCGTGCGGCAGGGTATCCCACTGACAGGCGGGAAAGAGTCGAGATTTGAGACCTTGCGGGCACATCTACAAAACCACTACAGATCCTTCTCAGCGGGTTGTGGATAGGACAAGATATCAGGTGCAAACATGTACACGTGCACATGACCCCGACGCAACACCCGAGAACGACGTCAGTAAAGGAACACACCAGGCAGATGAGGCCGGTGAGTTGGCCTTTTAAAAGGTCAAGGTTTAAGGTAAAAACAACCCGTGGCAAGTGTCAGAATGATTAAAAAAAAAAATCATACGACACCACTCGGATCAAATAAATTGCTTGTTTTTTTTTTAGAGGCGGGACCTATTAAAGCTGGTGCTCCCACTGCCCAAGACGACTCGGTCCTGAGAGAAATAATTACAGGACTTGCAGCACCCACGCAGGCTCCCTGGCCTCATGGTCAGGGTGACGACCGGGCCTAATGTAGGAGGAGTGTGTCCATGCTAAAACGGTTAAACTCCAAACTACACCCTTTTCTCTCCATTTTGGTCTTCCATCTCCACCAAGTCTGCGTTTCTGATCACCAGAACCTGAGGTTCTTTGAAAACCCCCTCCAAAGCTGCTAAATTGGAAAATGCCGGTCTCGCATTCTGGCATGGATGGCGAAGACAGCTTTTCACATACAGTGATGTGTGATTGACATGTGATCAGCGCAAAGCTGCCGGCTGAAGTGCATGCCCAAAAGAAGAGACTTTGGGGCATCCGGGTAGCATAGCGGACTATTCCGCTGCCTACCAACATGAGGATCGCCGGTTCAAATCCCCGTGTTACCGCCAGCTTCGTCGGGCGTCCCTACAGACACAATTGGCCGTGTCTACGGGTGGGAAGCCGGATGTATGTGGGTATGTGTCCCAGTCGCTGAACTAGCGCCTCCTCTGGTCAGTCAGGGAGCCTGTTCAGGGGACGGGGGGGAATAGCGTGATCTTCCCAAGACTTCGTCCCCCTGGTGAAACTCCTCACTGTCAGGTGAAACGAAGTGGCTGGTGACTCCACGTGTCTGGGAGGAGGCATGTGGTAGTCTGCAGCCCTCCTGGATCGGCAGAGGGGTGGAGCAGAGACCGGGATGGCTCGGAAGAGTGGGGTAATTGGATGGGTACAGAAGGGGAAAAAAATCCAAAAAAAAGAAGAAGAGACTTTGGCATTGTCCTGTTTTCCGTCTCTGTTTTGCTGTTCCGATATGGATGTGGGGAATATAACTGTTCCTGCCATGACAACACCATATTCTGTTTTCCACAGACTAGCGGGGGCGTAGTCTAACCCCCCCAGCCCCACACAATGCAGAGGGAACGGTGCTGCTGAAGCTGTGCAGTAGTGATGCGGGGGGGGGGGGGTTCGGCCAGAGGTGAGAGGGACCCGGGGGAGAGCAGAAGAAAAAAAGAAGGGGGGTGGGGGTGGGGGGTAGCGTCCTCTCTGGCTCATTACGCTGTTTAAAGAGCCGGCGCCTCAGAATCACCTGCCCCAACTCCACGCTTCAAATAAGCCCAGCCACCACGGATCATACATCAAGTTCTCCATCAGTCCCACCGCTTCACCTTTTCACTATCCCCTCTGCAGACGCCCGGCTCTCACATGCTGCTGACACCGTGGGGCCCGGCATGTGCAGTGCTGAGATCCCCCTGGCACAAAAGGGATGAGAAATGAGGCCTATATGTAGGTATGTCCGCTATCATGTGAGTTTTATTTATTTGATTCTTTTTTTGGGGGGGGGGGTGGAGGGGGGGGGGTGAACTCTTTACCGTGGACCGTGCGTGAATGTTGTCAGACCCACAGCATCCACGGCCCGGTTCGTGGCCCGAACAACGTTAATGCTCGGCTTCTCGTCGTGTAATAAGTACACTTTCTCATGCCTAATTACCCACGGGCTCGGGCATGAGGAGGACTCGCACTGTCTCACGATACAGATTGCTGGGATATTTCACTTTGAGAAATGGGCAAAAGCACTCGCAGGACTGAGGGCTTGATTACAAGGAGCAGGGCATACAGCCGCTACATCTTCCTCTCCTCGTTTCAATTATGGCTGACTGGAGGCACGGTGCTGCCTCCGTCCTCAAATAAAACTAAAATATGATAAAGCTTGAGTATCAGGCCCAGGACTGATTGAAGCCCCGAGCCATGTGAGGCGCAGATACTCGGCACATAATTACAGCATTTGCCAATATTTTTTTGACAGGAGGTTCAGCGTGGATATGAGCAAGTAGAAGGAGGTGGGGTTGGGGGGGGGTGCATGAACAGTGTTCATGACACATGATAAAAAGCACATTTCATTCTGCCTTCCCTGTGGATAACGGGGAACATGGCTGCATAGCACAGAGCCGCCACATCCCTCCTCCCTATGAAAGTGGAGGGTGGTGGTGGTGTTATTTTTAAGTTGCGAGATCATTACTCATGTGTAGGATGCATGAGCTAAGAGAGGAGCTGCTGTCATAACAGAGGAGGGGGAGCGCCGAGCAGAGCACATCATTTTCAGTAATATGTATCCTGGAGAAAAAAGAGAAAAGAGGCCATTCCTGTTTTTGAAATAAAGGCGTATAGCGTGGCGTCTTGACAACCCATGCGACGAGTCCCTACTTCTTTGCCGCTGAAAATGGGTGGTGGAGAAGAGCTGTGTTGTTCTTCCTCCAGTGAACGTTTGCCCTTTTCTAAGCGTCGAGCTCCCTGACCCCCTACAGATGGAGGCGCCGTGTCGGCGATGCGCCCCCGCCCCTCTCACTGTGATGCCTGAACAAGGTGGATCTCCTCTGGTGCCCGTGTCCCTTAGTGGCCCGCTCACCCCGGGCAGCCTCATCCCCCCCCCCCGTTACCGGATGTCAGCGTTAATAACAGGGCAGCATGCTCACCCAACCGTCAGTGCCAGGGTCAATGCTCAGTAGACCTGTCCTTGCCAAGAAAACCCCAGCCAGCATACGGGAGCAGAAAACTCACACAGATTTTCCAGCAGATTTTCCCCCTTCTTTTGAATCTATTTCTACCATTTTGATATTATCAGTTACCTCATATCACCCTATTATTTCCAGAACACGGTGCGTTAGTGTATGTGCCTGGGTCTAAGTCGGAAAGGCGCAGCAAGCTTCATCTTATCAAATGAGCAGTTTTAAGCTAATGTAGTACAACACGTGTGTTATATGAATATGTCATTGTGCTAGGACGTGTCCCTCGACATGTTTACTCTCAGCGGTCGGGGGCGATAAATTGAGAAGAATCCGCTTGTAGTATATCCCCGGAACAGGTTGCATTCAAAAAGGCACTCTTGCCTCTTACCTGGCTTTTAGTCAAAGCCATTTAAGACGACGGGCACGGCGGTCCAGTGGTCGTCACTGTTGCTTCACAGCAAGGAGGTCCTGGGTTCGAGCCCCAGGCCGTCCCAGTTCCTTTCTGTGTGGAGTTAGCATGTTCTCCCCGTGTCTGTGTGGGTTTCCTCCGGGGGCTCCGGTTTCCCCCCACCATCAAAAACACATGCATGCTAGGGTTAATACTCCTGCCTTTGCCCCTGAGCAAGGCAGTGGAAGGAAGAGCTGGAGTTGGTCCCCGGGCGCTGCAACTGCCCACTGCTCCCATACAGTAGGATGGTTTAAATACAGAGGACAAATGTCATTGTAAGAATACAATTGGTGGTAAGGTATAATGACAAAATAAAGTGGCTCCTGTTCTTCTTAAATACAGTGTGCATTGTTTTATAGACCGTCATGTGCGATACGTTATTCACCAGATCTCAAAGGCCATTTCTAGCCTGTAGTTGCTGGAATCAGTTCCCCCTCTCTCTCTCTCTCTCTCTCTCTCTCTCGCTCTCTCTCTCTCTCTCTCACAGAGCTAAAGTAGCTCCATTACCTGCTTTTTGAAAGTGAAGCAGGAAATGATTTGCTGAGAAGGAAGAGCCACCACAGCGAAATCAAAAATACCTCCACCCCCCCCACCCCCACCCCAAATCCCTCTCTCCCAAATCACACTATGGGGGATTCAATCAAAAGTCTGCCCCGGTGACCTGTTCTCTGAGAAACAAACAGCCGCTGCAGTCTCGTAAGACCAAAGCCATCAGCGGAGGAGGGCTGTGCGTGAACTAAAATGGCGGGACCTCTCTGCAAGCTTCCATCGTAGAGGGGAAGGGAAGGGTGAGCTGTCACACTGGAGAGTGACTAGCATGGCGGTATATTGATACACCGACGTGGCGAACGCCTTGGACAGAGCGGTGAGGGTGCTGAGGCTGAAGTTAAGCCGTTATCTCTGGCACGTATCGCCAGGCAGGCGGGCGAGGACGAGCTGCAGCAAAGGCGGCGGCCTGTTTGCTGCGTTACTGCTGCTGCATGTGCGTCCCCCCAAACGACCTGCATACCCGGGCGTCGCTTCCAAACGCAGCGCTCGGCTAGCTTCCTGCTGCTGCTTTGTTTGGTATTTTCCTGGTGTTTTAATTGACAGCCGTCATCTCTCTCTTGCTCTTTTCTTTTTTTTACTTCCTAAAGCGTCGGAGAAAAACACATTTCAAAGTAAATTACCATCATAACATAGGCAGTTCATTATGTCCCGTATCAACACAGATCTATCTTGAAAGTCTCTGCCTTTGTCATTTTTCTTCTTTTTGTTTTTCTTCAACATGGCAATGTTTTCCCCTAAAACTTTCTAAACCTGATGTTTTAAACCTTCCTCGGTGGCCCTTTAAACGTGACGGGCAGTATCTTCCCCGTGACCCTGTGAGAAGTTTGCTCATTAGAAGTTTAGCACGCTCGTACGTCATATTCGTCTTCCCCCCGGTGCAATGAACAAGGGGGACTTAAGTGGAGATGCTAGCTCTGTCACGCTATGTTGACACCCCATGAGTAATCTGGCGCGTGATAAACAGAGGGTCGAGGTGTCACGGGAACACCTCGGCGACTGGCACAAGGGTAATTACTCTTCCTACGTGGGTGCACCTCAAAATTTTTGAACCTTTTCTTTCTCCAATCATAGTTGATGGATTGAGTGGAAGGGGGCGATCATCTGGTTCTTAGCAGGCTCACTGAGCGTGGTAGGCCTCCATTGATTAATGATATCTGCCGCCAGTCTCCAAAAGCGGAAATTAAGTATTTCTGTTTAAATGTAACATTTGTCTCCTTTGCGTTCGTTGAGAAAGGCATTTGTCAAAATCCCCAGGCTTTGGCGAAAGGTGGATTTCCTCTGGGAACACAGTGGGAATTACTCCCTACTTTCACATTAATGGCATTCAGTGTTCTTTTTCTCTTTTTTTCTAACGTCCTGAATCTACTTTCACCCGTTCACCTTTACAATGTATTTTGAATATTGAATCGTTATTTAACACAAGGCTCACTTCTGAAAGGTAAAAAAAGGGAGAAAAAAAACCCCTGCCATGGTTTTCTATGACAGTCTAGGATTAAACGTGTTTCAGATTTTCCGGAAAGAGGAGGAATGACCTTGGCTGTCTGGACGGATCCGACTCCTGAGTGCATCTGTCTCTGGTAGGCACAGGGGAAGGGTTCTGGTGGTTACCCTGGTTGAGTTAGGTTACCGTTTGTGCCGATGGTGAGCCATGCTATGCCGGAACAGGGCCGGCTCCGGCTCCTGAGGAGACTAATGGTTACAGGGCCTGGCCACCATCCAGTCCTGCCCCAGCCATTGCCTTCTCCCGGCTCTGGGATATCATTACCTCCAATGTGTTACATCAGACTCGCTTGGTCAGGCTCCGAAACAGTCAATACTCCACAATTTAGAAAATCAGCCAAGTTTGCAGAAACAAAGAGGCAATATCGGAAATAAAGACGGATATATAATCTGATGCCAGCCATTTTGTCATGCCGGGTGAATTATTTGTTGTCCGGAAGGAGGGGGACGTGGAAGGGGTAAAAGTGGAAAGAGGGAGGGAGCCAGCGATCCGTCAGGGGTTAGAAGAGGTGGTCAAATGGCTCGAATAAATGTGCAAATTACAGCGCCCAACTACTGACCCTCCCCGTCTCATACAAGCAGCCTCTACTTTTTCCATCAATGGAAATCTAATTGCTTGAAAAGCGATCAATGGGAACTAAATTGGTTTTGTGTGGAAGCTCCCATGGAAGTAAGCTCTGAGCTGTTTTAATGTGTGTTGGTTTTGCATCTTAAATCATGGTAATTTTTGGAGTGGGGGCCTCGCTCTCGTGAGGGGGGAAAACTTTGGTCGTGCCGAGAGACCGGGGAAGAGGTACTCAATCAAGCCTCTAATAAAAATCACAAGCATAATTGCCTCTCCAAACACATAAATCCAGCAACCGTTGGTGCTAACGTTTAGACTTCTGCGAGTGCAGTATGGGTTGCTCAGTTCGGAGGGGCCAGGAGCTCCTCCCCGCGCAGAGCTGTGACCACCGATAACCCACTGGTGATCTGATATGACTAATCCCCTCTAATCCTTAATACACTCTTTAACATGCTCCTAACTGACAGAAGTCGATGTGAGCGCCCCTCTCCGTCTTATCGCTGATCTCTTTGTCTTTGTATGCTCTCCGTGGTGAGACTCCTCCTCGCTCTGTCCCCCTCTCTCTCTCTCTCTTCCTCTTCCATCTGACCACGGATCACTGGCACATCTGCATCAATGTCACACATTTTAGTTCTTGCTCTCGGTGGCTCTTGATAGGCATAGACTTGATCAGAGTTTTGAAATTGCACCGGCTAATAGGGTTGTTGGGGAGGAGTGGGGTAAGGTTTGGGGGGGGGTTTAGCTGAAGGCCTACAGAATGTCAAGTGCCCCAAGACAGTTATAGGGCCCCATATAGGACTCGGGAGGAAAACCCAAACCCCGACTTCTTCTGCTGGATAGTCTGGAACCTTTCTGACCTTTCTCTGTCTTTCTCCGAGGGGCTGGAAGGCCTGCAAAATAAGGTTGGTATGCGACTGATGCCCACCTATCGTGTTGCCTTATCCAGGAAAGAATGGTCCCAGCGGGGGGATTTATCGACGGCACCGAGATGTGTTTTTAGCCAGGTGGTCCTGGCAGCCATTGCTCAGGTGCTTATCTATCAGTTATCGGTGCAGACAGAACATCTGCCCCGGTTGTATTTCTGTCTGCTATTGTAATTCCATTGTAATAGATCCAAGGGTGCACCAGATAGTGCATGTGCAGTAACTTCTTGAGGAGTCCTTTCTTTTATTATCTGCGGTGCTGCTGTGATTGTAAACCAACCGTCTGCACCTTTTCTGTTCTCCCCACCCATCTCAGTCAAATCTTATTCGTCCCTCATGTGTCCATAGAAATGCGTAAGTCAAGACAAACAAAGAGGAGAAAAAAAACCAAGCTTCAAAACAAGCGTCGATAGCTTACATGGCATCAGAATTTACAGACAAAGGATGAGTAAAAGGGTGTTGAACAAAGCACATCTTTCCATTGACGGTTATAGTGTGGTTTGGTTAAAAAGAACCAACAACACACAGTCGAGCATATGCTGATCTGCACACAGTCATTTGTAATCATTTGACAAAAAATGGACGTGCTGAAACGTCTACATGTCAATAGCCATATGATTGGAATTTATGTTGATCTTACAAGCTGAAAGCTCATCTTTTCAGCTTGTGTGTGCTGGCCCCGCTCCACAACAACAAACAACACTGCTTGTATCATTCCAATCACGCATATTAACCAGCCTTCACCGGCCATCAATCTTCCTGCTGCCATTTTCTAACTGATGCCGAAATGATGTTATAAATGGTGTTTGAAAATATCCCACGCCGCCCTGCATCAGCAGTCTGAAGGCCTGTCAGATGTTTCCCCACACACATCTGTGAGCGCTATCCACCTCCGGGAAATAAGCAATCAACCTTTCGCCAGCTAACACCTGTACAAGGAACACAACATTTCCCCCATCCATCCAGCCGCTTGTGGTGTCAGGTCACTCACCCAAACATTTGTGCGTGGGAAACGTGTTGGAAACGTTGTTGTTGTGTTGCTGCTAATTTAACCCCACTAATCACTGCGGTGGCACGTAATGAGCGTGTTAGCTGGTATTGAGCCGCAGCCTTCCAGCTATGTGGAAAGCCGGCCTGGGAAAGCGGCGGTTTGTTGGTAGCGTTGCAGCTATTGAAGCTCTTGTGCAGTCTAATGTAAGTATGCACGCTCTCCCTCATGATCCTCCATTTATCATTCTGACACTGGCTACTTTTTTGAAGTGGAGAAAAATGTTGCAGTCAGCTCTTCCTTTGGTCTTGGAAAATATGTGTGAGTGTGTGTGTGTGTGCGTGCACGGGAAAGAAAGGAATAAAGAGTGTGTGCATGTGCGTCGGTGTGTATGTGGTGTGTTATGGTGGCTGTGTGTGCAGGCGTGGGTATGATTAAGGAGCATGGTAACATGGCACTGGCTATTGACTGGCGATAAACCAGGATGCATATGCTGTTGTGAACACGGCTGTGTCGGGCTTCCTCGTTATCCTTGGATGCTGTTTCTCTTGATGCTGCATCTATCCTCGTTTTCACAAGATAGATGGCCTGCTGTTTTAAGCGACCTGTTGACCTAATGCGGAGTACAGTTTCAAAAACTATCTTTTTTTTCTATTCCCGCCGTTTTGACACATTTCAGGTTTGACCAGTAGGATGGCTTTCCAACTTTTTACTCGGTTGTCCGTTGTTATTTGAAAACCTTACGTTGTCCAGACGTGACCCGGAAATACTGTTAAGTAGAACTCTTGACATTTACTCAAGCCTGAACTAATATCCCTGTTAAATTGCATCAATAGATATCTGAATCGGTACCTGTATTGATCGTCATGATCGATTGCTGACAATATGATCCCTCCTCTAGTGTGGTGGTGGAGGAGAGCCTCTGATAAACAGTCTTATCCGTCTAGCTGCTCACACGGATCATGTTACTTGACTTTTCTGGTGTCTGTGTGTGTCTGTGTGTGTGTGTGTGTCTGTGTGTGTCATAGCAGGTTATAAATGAGTTTGTTTGTGTTCTGGCCGCAGAAACCCTTTGTGCCCTGGGCTGTGTGTGTTGTGTGGGTGGGTCTTGGAAAACGTGATAGAGAGTAAGTCTCTGCATGTGTGTGTTTGTGTATGTGTGTGTGTGTGCGCACCAAAGTATCTTCACGCGTTAGCATGTAGTAGCAAATATACATTTGTGTGACCAAATTGTTAGATACATACAGTACAGTGTGTGAGATGGTTATGAGACTCTGAGTTGAAGTTTTATCACATGGTTGCCACGCTAAACCCTATTCTTTTGTCGTCCACATTTGGCTTCGATCTCTGGGCTTGCACCCAGGTCAAGCAGGCGACCTATTGGTAAAAGTGCCCTATGCACTAATAAATGCCTAGCAGTATTAATCACATAGGGGCTCTCAATCTTCGGAGAGGTCAGTGCTTTAAAGGGCACCCAAAGAGCTGCCCGAGACTGAAATACAGCCAGGGCATCTTTTCCGGTTGAATGTACCAAAAGTTTTATTAGTTCCCCCAATGAGGTCAGTCTGCCCTGCGTAAATGAAATCTGTCGATATCCCATTATAGGGTTTTGGAACTTGATTGTGGGGCATCTGTCAGATGCATATTTCATTCTAAATTTAGTTAGCTGGGTGTAAGTAATGCATACATTACCACCGGCTTATTTCCCAGTGTACACGGCTGCGAAACATCTGTTTTTCTATTAAGTGAGTGATGAAATATTAATCTGATTGCAGATTTGGTGTAAGTCAATCATTCCCAGACAGCAGTGACAGCAGCTGTGAAAGTAATACCAGCCTGTCAGGTGTCTGCTTTGATACATCTGATCACCACATCCACAGACACTGCTGCTTGGAGCCAAAACAAGCTCGGGTTCACAGGATCAAATTGACTGACTTCACGAACTAGGCCAGTCTAAATTACAGTAGCAGTCGGGGTGCGGTTGGAATCGGCAGCAGTTTCCATGCAGTGCAGCGTGGTCGAGTCTGTGGTCTTGAAACCTACTGAGCCTCTCGAAAAATAGATGGTAGATGTTAGATGTGCACTTCTGATATGCTTCCTGCCGTCCAACACATGATTCACCTAAAAAGGCTTGTGAATGGCCCGACTGGTTTAAGCACAAAAGATTTGAATTTCTCCACACTATTCTGAATGCAACAGTCTTCTCCTGCCACAAACATGTACTATTTATACTGTTTTTAAAAGCCTCTTTTTAAAATCACAAAAATCCAACATGGAAAGATATAGACTGTATTGTTGTCCATCCATCCATTATCCAAACTGCTTATCCTGCTCTCAGGGTCGCAGGGATGCTGGTGTCTATCCCAGCAGTCATTGGGCAGCAGGTGGGGAGACACCCTGGACAGGCTGCCAGGCCATCACACAGGGCCGACGCACACATTCACACCTAGGGGCATTTTAGTACGGCTGATGCACTTGACCTACATGTCTTTGGACTGTGGGAGGAAACCGGAGCACCTGAAGGAAACCCACACAGACATGGGGAGAACATGCAAACTCCACACTGAGGACAACCCAGGACGACCCCCAAGGTTGGACTACCCCGGGACTCGAACCCAGGACCTTCTTGCTGTGAAGCGACTGCGCTAACCACCGTGCCACAGTGCCGCCCCCGTTTTTGTTGTATGCTCTTCAAAAGCTCCCCCATTTTTACCCGTCAACACACTGGCTAGTGGCTGAAGCCATGTGTGATGGTCTTCCTCACACACCATGATTCAAATGCCAAATGGCTGCCTCATTCAGTTGATCAAATGAGCACAATTTGAACCCCCAACTATCTAAATTTACTTCACATATTTGGTTACTCACATACGTACCTTTAGAACAATAATATGACAAGGGTGGTAATGGCTGAAGTGACTGGAAGACTTCCATGTAGTGAGTTCATTATGATGGAAAAAGGTAGTCCTCATCAATAGTTTGTTCCCTTTTGTCATTCAGGTGTGTGTGTGTGTGTATGTGTGTGTGTGGTGCATATATATATATATATATATGCACAAGTAAATATATAATAAGTATATATATATATATTTAGAGAAAAACCTACTAAAACTGATTTGGTGATGCACTTCGACGTGGTTGTGGCTGCAGACATCAGCTATAGTACTAGGATGCTACTGTTCCCTTTCCCCTTTAAGTTTCAATAGGTTTTTAAACTGCTTTTAAGTTGTCAGCCCCTTTAGTCTTAAATGAACAGAAAAATTGAAGTCTACAAAATACTGATAAAATGTTGCTCCATTGTGCTTGGGCGGCATTGGTTTCAGACAGAACTGGGATCAAAATCACTGTGGAGTGTAAAATGAGAGCAAAAGCAAATGTATATTTGAGGAATGAAATTGGATGAAAATGAAAACTCCAAATGATATATCCCTGGCATTTTTCTTTCTCTGTCTGTCCATTGACTAGGATGGTGTAGAAACCTTAAGTTTGGTTAAAGGAGCTCTAATAAACTCTAAATGACAAACACAGAAAACATACTCTATGACTAAATGCTTCTTTGCACACACAAAAAAACAAAACAAAGGCATGGGCGTCCGGATAGCGTAGCGGTCTATTCCTTTGCCTACCAGCATGGGGATTGCAGGTTGAATCCCCACGTTACCTCCGGCTTGGTCGGGCGTCCCTACACACACAATTGGCTGTGTCTGCGGGTGGGAAGCCAGATGTGGGTATGTGTCCTGGTCGCTGCACTAGTGCCTCCTCTGGACGGTCAGGGCGTCTTTGGGGGGGAGGGGGAACTGGGGGGATCCTCCCACTTGCTACGTCCGCCTGGTGAAACTCCTCACTGTCAGGTGAAAAGAAGTGGCTGGCGACTCCATGTATGTTGGAGGAGGCATGTGCATGTGTCTGCAGCCCTCCCCGGATCGGCAGAGGGGGTGGAGCAGCAACTGGGATGGCTCGGAAGAGTGGGGTAATTGGCCAGAGTACAATTGGGGAGAAAAAAAATCCACAAAAAAAAACAAAGTCATGATAGGGGCGGCATGGTGGCGCAGTGGTTAGCGCGGTCACCTCACAGCAAGAAGGTCCTGGGTTCGAGCTCCGGCATTTTCTAACCTTGGGGGTGGTCCCGGGTCGTCCTCTGTGTGGAGTTTGCATGTTCTCGTGTCTGCGTGGGTTTCCTCTGGGGGCTCTGGTTTCCTCCCACAGTCCAAAGACATGTAGGTCAGGTGACTCAGCCGTACTAGATTGTCCCTAAGTGTGAATGTGTCGGCCCTGTGATGGCCTGGCGGCCTGTACATGGTGTCTCCGCCCCCGCCTGCCGCCCCGTGGCTGCTCAGATAGGCTGCAGCATCCCGCGACCCAACTTTGGATAAGCGGCTTGGATAATGGATGGATGGATGAAAGTCCTGATGTAATTTCTCTAACTTGAGTTGGGATTGTTCAGTGCTCACTTTTACATAACTCGACAAAAATACCATACGTAAGGATATTGCATTCATCAGTAAGTGAAGCATATCCCAATCTAATGCACAAATTCAGTCCACATATTCATAGAGCAAACAGAAACAAACATTCTGTGCAGGCACTGCCTTCTCCATAGACCCTGTGAATACTGGAAGAGCTAACTTCATGTCAACCCCTCAGAGGCACATTCCACTGATGCACAGCACCTGCAGAATTCAGTGTTCGCTATGGTTGTCAAGTGGTGAAAATTAGACCCTGCCTGGAGGCACTTGTAGTGTTTGTGAGTCATCTGTTTGGAGGCCATCAAGTCTAGTAATCACTGGAGATTTCAGCATTTTTGTAATCTACTGGGAATATGTAAAGTTGGGTGACATCGGTTGTCTTGACAAATGGATTCAAGAAGAAAAAAAGCTACCTATGTGTAGAGTATGTGTGCAGTGCATTTTAATTCGTACCTTTTTTTCTAGTTTCTTCATTTTGCCTTTTTTATACACAGAGAAAGGTGTATAGATAGATATTAATGTGGCCCATATGCCATGTCAGTTTCCTCCATTATTCAAAGGTAGAAAAGTATGGCAGTGCTGTATGTCCCTGTAGCGCTCCTGTTAGGCCTTACCGTGTGCAGAGCGAGCAGAGCCATCCTCCCATTTGAGTTAAAGATGCTTGGACATTAGCATACACAGGTTGTCACTGGTAAATGAATGACAAGACTTTCATCTCCCGATGTGTCAGCCTCGCTTAGCCTTGACACGGTTCACCGTGCCCGCAAAGTGCCACTCTGGTATCTTATGGACCCGGCATGCGATTGAAATCCTGCCTCACAAAGATTACTTAATAAATAGAATAATTTCACCATCAATATTATCCCGGGACTGTGACAATGTCAAAAGAGAGCAAGAAAACAACCAATCTAGTTTGGTTATGAAACTTTGCTATCCTCTGAAGTGTTATGCACTATCCATTTTGCCATAATGAAAAATGGAGGTATGCCTTGGGAGAGTATGCTGCCAATCTCATCCTGTCTGTTTCTTGCCCTTGCACCTGCCGTATTTTGCATACAGGTCTCTCGGCTTGTGTTGCCCTCACATTCGACCTACAATGGCAAAGGTTTAGGTGAGCTTTTGCGTTTGCTTATATGCACACGGCCGCGTGTCTCCCTGCATGCCGCCGCTGACCTCAGACACATGTAACTGATGAACTCAATTACATAATGTGAACCATGCTAGCTAACCGGGTGTCAATTAGTTTTTGTTGGGAATATTTAATGCCCATTAAATATTTAGTGACTGGATGCACACTTTGCAAAAAGAAAATTTAAAACATGAATATTTTATGCAAAGCGTGCTGTCTTATGATGATTGTGACTTGTTCTGTCAGCAGCTGGTCCAAAATTGCAAAAAGCCAACCACGATGCAGACCCCAAAGTTCTGACATCCTGTCCTCAAAATGGATGACATCTTGATTCCCCGGTAATGAAACCATCACTTGGATATTGCAGACGGTTTTAATTCTGATTAAAAGTCATTTTTTAAAGAGATGACCTCAAACATCTCACTTCTCTCATCTCCGCTCTAATTCTTCATTTCCCATTGCTCGGAGCTGAAGTCCTGAGTAGGCAGAATTCAGCTGCGAATAAAAGACGTTTATCAAATTTCTCCATTAATCTGATGCACGGGCCTTGATTAAAGCGCTCCCCCAGACAGATGACGCAGATGCTCAAAGTGCAGACTTATAGAAATATACAGATTGATACAGATGTGCTGTGCACGTCTACCGTGTTTGGCCCCAAAACAGGGGCTGGTGTGGGAATTAATAACACCCAGGGCCGTCTGTTGTCTAGAAGACGATATCGTTCCATAGTAATAAACTAAACTCTGGGAAACGAACAAAAGAACTCGCCGAACATTCAGCCGGCAAACGACGGCTTTCACCTTCAGAAGCTCCGCTGTACTCCGCTGTAGTTTTGCCTCACACTGAGACGCCATAAGCTTCGCCATGGCTCACTTCTGCCTCCGTATGATGCAGTTACCATAGCGACCATCTGGTACAAACCATGTTGGTTTTGCTGGACTTTTTTTTTTTTTCAAAACCTGCACATCAAAAAAAAACACACTTAAATCTTAGCGGCGTCTGCTACCAAGTTTGTGTGCCGTTTGATCCGAGTAAACCACGGACTTTATTTTATTTATTTATCTACTGCTTTTGATGAAATATCTTTACAGGCTGAAGATTAAAGACATCGGAGGGCCAGTTTGCTCAAGACTTCCTTTAATTCCAACAGACTGAGAGCAGGATCCGGCCTTTTGTTTTATTTTAACACCCCCCCCCCAACCAATTAACGTTTGTGATTGCCGGAAATAGTGGCTGATAGTTCTCTTTTTCCTCTTCCTCCTCCTCTTTTCAGATAACACTGAGCCCACAGGGGGTTGGTGTTGGGGGGGGGGGTCCTGACTCAGCACAAAGTCAAGAGTGGCACCGTGGGACTGAAGGGAAGACTGATGTACCTAACGCTCCCTCCTCTTCGTATCTGATGGTCAGGGTTTCCATTGAGGGAACAGAGATTGATTCTCTCCCCACCCACAGACAGGGCTTGTTTTTTAACGTAGGGCGATGTGAGAGTTTCGTTAAACGGTCTCCGGGCCGGGGGGAGGTGGAGGGTGGAGAGAAAGTTGCAGTGTGGGTAGAAATTGTTGGGACGGCAACGCAGGGATCGCCAGGGTGGACCAGAATCCAAACAGAGGGAGATAGACGTAAAGGAGACACTTCAGGCCACGAGGGATCGGGTCAGAGTCCATTCTGGCAAATGCTGCCGCCGCCGGACAAATTGTCCCCCCGCTTCTAGATCCATTGTCTTGTGACGCTGATTGATATTAATCAAATTGTGTTTGATTGACACAGCAGCCAAGAGGCACAGTTTTCAACCCAAAAAGCAATTTTCTGAAATGGGCCATCGTGAAAGGCTGCAGGCTCTCTCCTCTGACTGCCCCTGCCAGGGTCACTGACCCCTGGATAGCACATGTAATGGATGAGTACATATGCCTTGTGCTGTCTCTGCCTCTCTCTGAGCAGAGGAGACAAGAACTAATTAATTATGGGGGATGTTAGCCAGGCTGGACGCTGACACGATCGTTGTGGCTGTGCAGTTATTGACTAATCCGCAGAGGAAAGTTGCTCATTTAGCACTGTGTTGCAAGCCTGGGAGGTCACTGATCATTGTGGAAGGAGCATATGCTCTGTGTTTGTCTGTCTCCTGGCTTGTGTTTGTTCCTCTTGTGTGCATGTGTACATACATGCATGTGTGTATCATGTTTGTATGCATCGGCTTTTTCCCTCACAGTAGCAAACTATTAGTCACATACTGTTAGTGGTGAACATATTGGCAGAAACCACATGTACCACGTGTCACTACTAAATATATATATATGTGTGTGTGTGTGTGTGTGTGTGAATTCTGAATCTGTATGTATAAAGATTACTTTTCCTGATAGGTGGTGAAGTAAATTGAGGCCAGTTATTATGGGCAACATTTGTTTCTCACAGCTCAGAGTGGTTGTGGACATTCCAAGTATACGGCAAGTAGAGTAGATTAGAGGGTTATGCCCTTGAACATCTCTGGTTCTCTGTATTATTCTGAAAATATAGATTACAGAACTCGGGGTCAGGGAGAGAGCCACAGGAGACTATGGAAAATCACTGCAATCATCTCAGCCAGTCTCCAGCCCTGACTCGCAGATGCTTTTGAAATTCTAATGCGCACCAAGATGGATGTGGAAAACTACTCAAGTGCAGCTTAAAAACAGATATATTATGATAGCCATCCTTTTACAAAACAGATTGCCTTAATGGCTTCGGCCTGACTGTGTTGGAGTTTATGGTGTTCCAGCTTGGAGCAGCGCACCTCTGGGAGGCGCGGCGGTGCTCCGGTGTGGCTCTCCTCTTTAGGCCCAGGCGAAAGGAGAGGAGATGCTCTTCTAATTGCTTTGGCTTTTTGCGCCATAGGCGTGCAAACCGGGAGGCCATTGAGAGGCGGAGGTGGGCGGTAAGGGAGGTGTCTGTGGTACAGTGGAAACCGCTTAAACTGATCAAAAGTCGCCGTGCAGAATCATTCCTGTAATAACCGTGTTTGAACTTTCTGGTTGTTTTGATCAAGCGGTCTGCTTAAAGTGATCATTTTTGGTTTATTCACACATGAGGAATTAAAGAAAAAACAAAAACAAGGACATTCAGTAAATCCGGTGTTAAAATGTTAATTATTTCGCTTTCTCCCATGATACTTAAACGCGCCACCTCCGCTTAAAAAGTCTGACAAATCTGCCTCTAAAGTCACCAGACCGTCTAAAGCGGCATAGGCCTCCACCTACGCTTATTTAAAATGTACTTCAGGCAACGCTAAGCGGTGTTGCTGTAACCTGTAATCTATGTTTTAACTCCAGTCCAAAGCGCTTACAGTAGCTGGTTTTCATTACAGTGCAGTAGCCGACAGTAACCTACTGTCTTCCAGTCAGTCAAACCCGGTACATCAGAGAAATTGTGCGCTTCGTTACAGTATATTCCTTTCATAAGTGTGCACGTGTCAATGAGATTGTCGTGCAGAAAACAAACTCGCCTCCCCTTAAATTGATCGATTGCTTATAATGATCAGAAGTGTCTAGACTGAGGCCGAGTGTCTCTGAGCTGTTGCTGTATTTATTTACTTTGGACTGAAGCGAGTTGGAGGTTTCACCGCTGTTATAGTGTGGGTGCACATGGGCTGCGTGCTTTATCTTAGGTGAAACAAATAAGAAGTGCTGTGGATATATCAGGCGGCTCTGATACATCAGCCAAATTGATTCTCTCGCAGCCATTTTTACAGAGCTGTAGGATGTTGTTTTCCCATCCTCGTCAGAATGGCTTTATTTGGCTCTCAACAGAGATAAGGAGCATCTAAGAGGGGGAGGCTGCACAGATAGTTAAAAAAGGTGCTAATAAATTATACCTTTTGTATCTTTTCTCTCCACTGTCATAAATCCAATAAAGCTAAGGTCCTGTGGGGGTCTTCATAATAGATGAAGACAAAACTCCCCCTAGGACCAATTAGACCATCAGCAAATTACTATCTATTGAATTGTGTACCATAAGAAAAAAATCATATCGAAGAACTTATCAACAAACACTTATCTGCAACATGATCTAGCTGAGAAACATGAGGCCGCAGCGCATGAAGCGGACAGAAATTTCACTCGCTGGGACTACCTTTGCTCCTCCATGTGGACGTCGTTCAATTGATTGTTAATCATATCAACGCCGGGGTCTTCACAGCCAACGTCAGTGTTGCCGAAATGACCGGCGGTGTCCGGATGAAACCGTCGACGGCAAGCGAGCGACCGGCGGCGGTGACAGTATGTTTGTTTCATCCCGGCCTGATGGAGCTGACAGTGATATGGCCCAGACAGTCGACTGGGCTGAATTGGCAGGTGTAACGTGTCGAGGGAGCGGGAGGAGGAGGATGGGAATGAGGGGGGTGTAAGCTAGCAGGTACCGGGATGATACTCCATCTGGCCAGAGGGAGATGGCAACTTGTACATTTTTAATGGCCGTCCAGAGGTGCTTACACAGCTCCTCGTTACTGCCCGTCCAACCTGTCATGGCACAGGGCCCGCCAGCCCGAGCATCAGGGCCTGCTTTAGACACCTCAATAATTTAGTGCATGTGTTTACAGAACGTTGACAAAGTCAAGTGCACTGGCCCCAGTATGCATCCTGGGGATGAATAATACATGCCGCCAACTCAGGATGTGCCTGGCGGTATGGAAGTTCACATCTACCACACATAAGCAGAGTAAATGTCCTGACATTTCAAATATCCACTGTGGCAAAATGTGCTGAAAGCACCTGAACGCGCAGAACTGCTCAGCCCGACTACCAACCCCCACCCTCCTACCCCCACCCCAACATGCAGACACAGACGGCGGGGCTGAGATCTGGATATAGAGTTTGTCTCTGAGAAAAATGACCCGAAACAAACCTTTCACAGCCGCGTGCTGCTGGTGGTCAAAGTTACTCCAGTGTAACTTGTTGCTAATTTGTAACCTCGCTGCTTTAAATGTTGTGTTTGAAATACGTAGTAGTGCCATACAGAGAGGGGAAAAGGTCGTCAGAGTTTTATGAATAGTCCTAAATCACAGTTTAGTCCAAGAGGCCTTTACAATCACATTACGTTCTGTAAGATGCTATCCTTGGACCCTTGATTCAGATGAGGGGTCTACTGTAAAAAAAAAAGTCAGGAAAAACCTCAAGAGGGGGGATCAGAGGAGGGGTTCCCCTGTCAGGATGAATAGATATGCAATAGGTGTTGAGCTGACATAGCAGGGAGTTTTCGGGAGTTGTTCCTTATCCGATGAGAGGGTCTAAGGTCAGGATGTTGTGTTGCTGTTCAGCCCACTGAGGCACATTTGTAACTTGGGATATTGGGCTGTCCAAATAAAATTGATTTGATTTGATTTGATAGTAGACAAGCACTAACAGATTTACTCGTTATAGCAAAATTAGCATAAGTTAACGGGCCTCGTTCATCAATCGTTCATACGTACAGATTTGTTCTTGCACACTCATGGAATTTTTTTTTAGCTCAAGATTGTCTGACAGTCAGAAGCAAAGCCTGATGGTGATGTGTAATTCCTTCCCCCTAACATCTACTGTCTACCTCTTGCAACGAGCAATCACCCAGACTTGCAAAGACATCAGTGTTGGCCAGCTGGTATCTACATTCAGGGGTTGACCAGGTTCTACGAGAGCCCTGCACGGGCCAAAATCTCCAGCCCGACAAAGTCTGCAGTTTTTCAGCCCAAGCCCGACCTGAGACTGACACCAACATCACGTTAAGCTCTCTCCTATGCACACTCTCTCTGATACACACACACACACACACACACACACACACACACATATTTCTCATTCATGTGGGTACCAATACAGCCACAATCAAAATACACTATCATGCACTATATGCACTACTGGATCAGCAACAAGACAGCTGATCTTCAACAACCACAACGCACACCACTGTGCCCTGTAGCAGCTTTGCAGCATCACCATCAGATAGGGCTGCACGATTATGGCCAAAATGATAATTACGATTATTTTTGATCAATATTGAGATCGCGATTATTTATCACAATTATTCGTTGATTTCTGGGGCAAAATATTGGTCTTGTGGGGAAAATGACGTTTGCAAGCATCGACAATTCATTTGAAAATCACCGTGGATGTAATAAGTTGTCAGGCTGAAGTACGGCTCCGTTGTTCTGCTTGACCACAGGTCAGCGGTAGTCACCAAGTACTGGACAGCTGTAACAACCCTCTCTATCGCCCCTCGACACTTTGCATATAGCACAGCTAATGCCTCTTTGGAAAAATAGTTGCGTGAGGGGATCGCGTATGTTTTGTCCAGTGTGTTGCCCATTTTCCTGGAGCCTTCATTGCTCACAGTGTGTGTTGGACACATATCTTTGGCCAAATGGGCCGCGACTGCATTGGTTCTTTCAGTCCGTCTTTGGGAGCAGGATGGATCCGGTGATGCGCTGCACAGGGTTGCTGCTGTGGATGTGTGAGGTGACGTTGGACAGGGACGGGGATTCGGTGAGCTAACGTTAGCGACGTTACTCCTCTTGGCCTTCATGCATTCATCATACTGCAGTTTGTGCTATTTTTTCAGGTGGTTGAAAAGATTAGTTGTGTTGCTTTGTGGCGCGCACACAATTCTATGGCACTCTTTGCATACGACTTGTTCTTGGTTGACATCACTTGCCCTAAATCCAAAATATTTCCAAACAAGGGATGGTGATCCGTTTCGATTTTGCCCTTTCTCGTCTCCTCTGGACTGCAGCCGGGAGATGTTTGCACAGGCTGCCGCCACAGGGTTGACGCTTAAAGGGGACAGCTGTGATTGGTCAGGCAGTTAGTTTAGAAATCGCTTGATTTGATATACAGCGGAGCGTTGCATGAGCGGAGCACGCATTTTAAACATCAGTATCGCAGTCCATCGTGTTCATTGTGAGAAGCCAAAATCGTGATCGCGATTAATATTGGATTAATTGTGCAGCCCTACCTTCAGATATTCCTTGATATCGCTCAGCAACCAGATTGCACACGCACACCACATGGCACAACAAGTAGAAGAGTGCCCTCAGCAGAGTGCAGATCTCTGCCAGGCGTATCTCCCCTCTCGGTGCTCGGACTTGACGACAAACCACCCCATTTCCTCTCCCCTCATTAAAAGACTTGAGATGTGTCTAACCGTCACGGTTTTCATGATTTAAAAGAATGAAGGCGAATGACTTTAATTCATTCTAAGGTAATAAAACAACGGTAGCAAAACATAGCTCAGCCATGGGAGATGTTTTATTACAGCTACTGAGAGGATTTCCCACTGTGACTTTGATTAATCCTACTCTTGAAACCGTATTTTTATAAAGAAGTTTTAACATTAGTCTATGGCACTTGCAGGTCTAATCCCCCTCATGATGTCAGTTATGCAAACATGGCGACGAGGGGAATAAAGAGACGTATTTTTGGTTCCTCCGGTTCTGCTGTGCAGAGATCAGCGGCGAATGATTTGCTGGCTTGCGAAGTACAATTGACGTCTTGTTTACTCTCAGCACTCATACCCGAATACATAACGGGCACTGTCGCTGCCCGATCTCACACCGCCGTGCACGTGCGTACTGCGACGGAGAGCAGCATTGGTCGAGCGAGCTAGAGAGCCCCCTCCCTTTTGTCTCCAATTGTATTTGGCTAATTACCCCACTCTTCCGAGCCGTCCCGGTCTCTGCTCCACCCCCTCTGCCGGTCCGGGGAGGGCTGCAGACTACCACATGCCTCCTCCCATACATGTGGAGTCACCAGCCGCCTCTTTTCACCTGACAGTGAGGAGTTTCACCAGGGGGACATAGCGCATGGGAGGATCACGCTATTCCTTCCAGTTCCCCCTCCTCCCCAAACAGGCGCCCCGACCGACCAGAGGAGGCGCTAGTGCAGTGACCAGGACACATACCCACATCCGGCTTCCCACCCGCAGACACGGCCCATTGTGTCTGTAGGGACGCCCGACCAAGGCGGAGGTAACACGGGTGTTTGAACCGGCGATCCCCGTGTTGGTAGGCAACAGGATAGACCACTATGCTACCTGGATGCCCCCGAGAGAAGGTTTTTAATCACCTCAACCAAGAGAGGTTCTTCATCATGCTGTCATAACTACAAAAAATATTGGGCTGGTAGGTCCGGTAGTTTGCAAGATTAGCAGCAGACACACACACACACACACACATATAATCCTCCCCAGGCTGCTGCCTGGCGCTGGCAGAAATAAATAAGTCTCCACAGTTGATGTAGAGTTCACCAGTCACTCGCGCAACTTTAACAGTCAGTACAGTATAGCCGCATTATCACCAGTGCACCGCCGTCAATGCAATAAGGAAAAATGTGCCCAGCAACCTGGAGCTGAAGTTCCACCTCACTTGAGACTCGTGGCAGCCTTCCCTCACAAAATTCACCCAGTAATTTAGTCCGTTTGGGTGGATGTGTAAAAAAAAATGCAGCTAAATCTACCAGATTTGCAAAAAACACCAAGTAGATGGGCAACAAGATTGTCAGTAGCTGTGACTGCAGCGGCCATTGTGCTTAGTTCACTCACAACCCGCCAAAGGCCCAAAGTTGATGACGACGCCGGGGCTGGCACCGACACATCCCAGAGCCCCGGGGCGTTCTGTCACTACACATCAACATTTGATTGGCTTTCAAGGAAAGGCTAGCGGTACCACCAGTGCTGGTCCGAGGAGCTGTGATGCGTTTAGATGACGGAGGAAATCCCAGCCCCGCCAGAAAACAAGTCGTTGAATTCAGACACACATGAGTTTAACTATAAAAAACTAATTGTGATTTTGATTTTGAGCGGGCCAGCAGAGAAGGCCCTGATGGCCCTGACAGCACACCACTGATGATATTTACAGTATCATTAATATAATAGGATTTCATACAGTGACTTATGTGTGCTCTGTGTGCATATGTGCACGGTGAAAGGAGAGAAGTTAAAGGAGCCGGAGTCCGACCCGAACCCGATCTATGAAAAAAAAAATGGCCCGAACCAGGCTTGAATCGACTCAGCATGTCAGGACCAGTCGGGTTCAAGCTTGCAGACCTCCAGCTCTACACTGGTCTATGAGACAAAGTTCAGGGCTAAAAGCGGAACCATGAGTGTGTAAGAACAACTTTGTAATTACAAACGGTTTTACATGTAGAACAACAGTTTTAATGCATAGCAGTACAAGCTTGTATCGTGCGTCGTGCACTCATCAGCTGCTAATGTGATTCTCCAGCGGGGCGTAGCACGTGGGGGGATCACTCCCCAGTCCCCCCCCCGCCCCGCCCCCAAACTGGTGCCCCAACCGACTGCAGGAGGTGCTAGTGCAGCAACCAGGACACATCCGGCTTCCCACCCGCAGACACGGCCAGTTGTGTCTGTAGGGACGCCCAACCAAGCCGGAGGTAACACAGGGATTCGAACCAGCGATCCCCGTGTTGGTAGGCAATGGAATGGACCACTACGCTACCTGGACGCGAAAAGCCTGTACATTTGAGTTTCTGCATAGCAAGTGCATTAATCAATGGAAAGTTTGAAACTGCTGTGATTCTGGTGTTTTTCCCACCCCTTAGAAAACATCAAAAATCAAAGGAATGAAAAGTCTGAACTGCCGTGCCCTCTGAGTCTTGTCAAAACTTCACCTAAAATTTGCTCGCCCACCGTCTCCGTTGTTTCTCTGTAAGCCGGTGTAGCTTCCACAGCGGCTGGGACGTGCGCACCCTTCGGCACATCACAAGGATAAACACATTTCACATGGAGTTATTTGCGTCGTAAACCATTATGCAATATTGTATTAGACCCGTGTACAGTACAGTACACGAGCAAACACAAACATTTGCTTGTTCTGCCTGGTCTTTTCCCCAGGCGGTGTCGGCGACTCTGCAATGGAGGAGACTGCAAACATGTACTGTTTGCTAAAGGTATAATGTCATCTGTCGCTGCTGTAATTGAGGGGTTTGAAGCTTTAACTGGTGTTTGATTCCTTAGCCAATGTTAAGAGACTGCATTTAGAGGGAAACATAACGTCAATGAAGTACAGAACCATAGATTCCTTAGCAAGTTGGCTCAGTGAGGGGTTATGCAGCGGGTACAGTACAGTGGCGGCTGGCCAGTACAGGGCGCTGGGGCGCCGCCTCCTTCAAACATCAAGAGCTGGGAATCTACTTAAACATGTTAAATATAATGTAGGTGTATAATGCAAATAATGATGAAGTAAAAGTGTTGTCAGTCTGTCAGCAGCATTAAGTATTGGTTCAAATGGTATTTGGTTGATTTCTGTCTGAATCCATATACTTCCTGTCTGAATACATATACTTCCTGGGTGAGGGGCGCCGGCCAAACGAGACCTTATGTAAGCTCTCAAACCTGTGGCGAGCAGGTGACCTGAGGCTGCTGTCTGATTGGTTTCTTCAGATTTTCCAGAGGGCGCAGTTCTGTGCCCCCCAGACTTTCCCACTTTTATTGGCAGTGAATTGGTATTGTTTTAATGTTTTTTGATCTAATGTGATTGGACGATTCTGGTGGCTGTCAATCATGTTCACACCCACCACCACGCTTCTTCTTGACTGTCAATCATCCACCGTCTATGAACCCTGATAAAACCTATAGGCTACATTGTCCTTCTTAATAACTCTGTGACTTTGTGGACATTAAAGCAGCTGTCAGGTGTGCTGCACCAAGGTAAATTGCGCCCCCCCCCAAAATGTTTTTTGCACCAGCCGCCCCTGGTACAGTACTGTGCATCAGGTAACAACACAGGTTTTACACACACACACACACACACACACATGCGCAGCCTTAGCTCGTGGGATGGGTTGACGGGTGTTGACTGTTGATTGAGGGACTGGCCGTCTCTCCCTTTGCAGATTTATGACTGAGAGGATTTGTGTCCAGTTGGGATACAGGCAGCGCAGACTTATCTTGCTGATAGACAGCCTTGTAGATTTCCTCAGAGTGGATTTATGCTCTCATGTCTGCATTCGCCGGCATCAGGGACACTCTTTGCATCTCAAAAAAAAAATCTCCATTCTTACCACTGGATTTGGACTCACATTTCCAGTAGGCCGTATCGTCTCGCTCCGGCACCACCGGCCGTTCACCAGAAGAGAGACGATTTTACACCAAGTCAAACATTTTATCTAATTTTCCCTTGGCTCTGCAGATAAGTGATAATAGGTTTAAGCTGCTAGAGGTGCCATATATGGGATATTATTTTACCAGATTATTTTATGTTCAGCGTGATTTATGAAGCCCAGGCTTGAGATGTGATGATCATAATTAATCTGAACCGTCATGTGTGGAAAAGGCCAGCCACTGATCTATATACAGCATATGGCTGGTGGATCTTATTCTCCCTGCACCAACTCCCGGTCCTTTCACTTGAATCAGCACATTTGGCATGGCAGGGACATGCTCTGTAAGGGTGCTCTGAAGCATCCCGCTTGGCTTTTCATCACGCCTTAACCATATGCATGTCTTTTTATCCATTTGTTGCAGGGGCGTGATCGCCCTGTCTCGCCTCCAAATACTTCCCTACCCATTCCTTCACACTGTAACCAGTCATCAGCAGGAGAGTAAGGAGTTAATTGACCTTTCGCAAAGTACCGCCCCAGAACGGTGCTTGTCCAATCCGACCTAAGCAACGGTCCGTCAAGCTTTCCACCACACAGCAACATGCTGGACCGGTGTGCCCATGGGGTCTGCAGCCTCGATACTAGATACTATGTGAGAGGTTTGGAGGGGTGTAATTCTCTTTCCCTCCCTGAAACCCAGAACACAAGAAGCACAGTGGGGGCAATAGATAGACCTGGCAGTATAGCAGACCCCCCCCATGGCCAGCTTAGTCCATCCAAACCAACACAAATACCCGCCTGCTCCGAGCTAAGCTAGCTACTAGCTATTAGTGAGAGCTCATACAGCCAACCTGTTATTACTGCTACTTTTACCCACACAATGCGCTGATCCCTTCCTCCATGTTTTGGTGTTTTCCGGCTACTTCCTGGATAGTTCTGAAATGATTGACGGGCATAGCAACAGTAACTAAGGGGGGCGGGACTTTGCGAAAGGTCAATTCCATCTATCCATCCATTATCCCAAACCACTTATCCTGCTCTCAGGGTCATGGGATGCTGGAGCCTATCCCAGCAGTCACTGGGCAGCAGGCAGGGAGACACCCTGGACAGGCTGTCAGGCCATCACACAGGGCCAACACACACACACACACACACACACACACACACATTTATACCTCGGGACAATTTAGTAATGCCGATTGACCTGACCTAAACCAGAGCACCTGAAGGAAACCCAAGCAGACCCGGGGGAGAACATGCAAACTCCACACAGAGGACAAGCCCCAAGATTGGACTACCTTGGGGCTCGAACCCAGGACCTCTTTGCTGTGAGGTGACCACGCTAACCACTGTGCCACCGTGCCACCAGGAATTAATTAATTTAAAAAAAAATCTTTTTAAGTGTGCCATGTTGCCCTTGCTGTTTAGGGAGCGAGGGGATGAAACTTGAAAGAGCAACAGGAAATACTCCTCCCCGAGGACCTGGGCGGCCAGAGCAGCGTCCGTGGTGCAGAACCAAACGAGCGCATCAGGTTGAAAGCTTTGGTAAAATGCTTTGGTAAAAGTGTTTGGGTGGGAGAGCAGTTTGCTGTGGCAGAGAGACTGAAGAAAAGATTTTTTTCTTTTCCCAAGCATGTGTGTCATGGTCCGTGTCGTGGTCCGTGTCGTGGTCCGTGTCATGGTCCGTGTCATGGTCCGTGTCGTGGTCCGTGTCGTGGTCCGTGTCATGGTCCGTGTCATGGTCCGTGTCGTGGTCCGTGTTCGGTGGCACGATGTGTGTGTGCTGTGTGGGTCGACGTGGCTGTTTGAATGTGATGTGGGCATACTGTGGGAGAAAATGAGCAGGGCCATATTCAGACCTCCAAAGGGGAGGGCACGGTCTCAGCTCTGGTCCTGGTCCCAGTCCTGGTTTCAGTTTTGGTCCTGGTCCCGGTCCCGGTCTCAACTTGTCCCCCCCCCCTTTTTTTTTTCATCTGGCCAATCAGCCCACTCTTCCGAGCCGTCCCGGTCTCTGCTCCACCCCCTCTGCTGATCCGGGGAGGGCTGCAGACTACCACATGCCTCCTCCCATACATGTGGAGTCACCAGCTGCCTCTTTTCACCTGACAGTGAGGAGTTTCACCAGGGGGACGTAGCACGTGGGAGGATCACGCTATTCCCCCCAGTTCCCCCTCCCCCCCAAACAGGTGCCCCGACCGACCAGAGGAGGCGCTAGTGCAGCGACCAGGACACATACCCACATCCGGCTTCCCAACTGCAGACACGGCCCATTGTGTCTGTGGGGCCACCCAACCAAGCCAGAGGTAACACGGGGATTCGAACTGGCGATCCCTATGTTGGCAGGCAACAGAGTAGACCACCACGCCACCCAGACGCCCCCTCAGCTCATCTGTTGACCTCCTCCTTCATGCGCGCTTTCACAGAGACGAAAATTCGTCGGCGCCTCAGACGAAGGCAAAGGAGACACACATGAAGTGGGAGAGCTTGAGAGACAGAGAGAAATTTCAGAGTGATATTGATCCTAGTTAATTAGATTCCATCTCGTCTCAAGGGACTGGTGTTCCGGCAACACATTTGAGAGTGAAGAAAGTGGCTGAGAGATATACCAGTATATGAACAAAGTTAATTTAATTTCAAAGCCCCGAGTACAAAATGTGATTTGATTATTGGAAATATTTTTTTCATGTCTAATTACAATTTCTTTTTTCGCCCCCTAAACTTTATCTAAACTTTTTTTTTCCCTCCAATTCTGTGACTCTTAATGAATCCTCTTTCCTTGTTTAGCGCTAACCACCGAGCATTCAGTTCATCGCCCTCTGTAGTGATGTAATGTGGCTCACTGTGTAACGCAGCAAAATCAGATTTGAAATTGAAAACTAATATTGTTATTAGTTTCTCCACTCAATGGAACCTAAATGGGTTTGCACACCGAAATGTTAATTAGAAGGTATTTCCTTTCATTTTACCTTGCTCCCATGTCTGAGCAGCAATTTATGTACGGAAATCACCTCTTCGTTTATTTATTTATTTATCATTTAATGGCAGTATAGCATATCTATGTGCAAACTGGCTCTGCTCAGCTAGTGTGGTGTATTATTTCCAATTAGCTGTCAGGGTAATTACCCATCAGCTGTGTTGGTTAGTGGATCCCACTATTACACTATGACCGCTGTGGTGTGATTGTTATCAGAAGTTTGTTTGTTCTGTATTGCAGTGTGTTGCTCCTCTGTAGGACTTCCGAGCTGCGGTCCGGGACTGCTGAAGGCTTTGGAGGGGGTAGGTGGGGTAAGGGAGGGTCGAGAAGGGAACGCTCATTGAGACGGCGGTGGCCTGACGTCCTGGGGCCACACACCGGGTCACTGGCTTTCATGGCTGATCTGTTTGTCATAATGGGTTTTAAAAGGTCACATGTGTTGATTAAAATGACTGATTGTCAAAGGCCCCCCTCACACACACACACACACACACACACACACACACACACGGTGCACATACAAAATCACCCCCGTGCACTGGCGCACACACACACACGCATGCAGATACAAACAAACACATGCACAAACATCTCCCCAGGTCCTGTCCAGCCGTGCAGATTGGCATTTGTTATGGACAGGTTCAGAGAGGGCCACGGGAACATGGACTCGTGAGTGGGAGGAGGTCAGGCAATTGTAGAAATAGAGTTTTTTTTTTTTGGCAACATGGCTCAGGAGGTAGAGCGGGTCGTCTAGTAATCAGAAGGTCGCTGGTTTGATCCCCGCGTCCTGCAGCGAGCATGTCAGAAGTGTCCTTGAGCAAGACACTGCAGCCTTAACTGCTCCTGATGAGCAGGTTGGCACCTTGCATGGCAGCCTCCGCCATCGGTGTGTGAACGGGGGAATGTGAGGCGTACACTGTAAAGCACTTTGAGTGGTCGGTAGACTAGAAAAGTGCGCTATATAAATGTAGTCCATCTGCACCCAGTTCAAATACTGGTGGACTTGTGTTGTCAGTTCAGCGTGGACCGCATCCATCAAAGGGCAGTAAGTTGTGGACTAAAGGCTACAGTAGGATTAACCATGTATTAACCACTCTGAACTTGTCCTTTATCTCTTGCACACGTTCGCTCGTCTCCGGCTGTCTCGGCTTGTCGTCGTGCTCTGGCGTCCATGGGGGAATTGGTAGCGTGGCCTGACCCAACATCCAGACGTACTGCTATGAGGTTCAGCACTTTGAGCGCTCGGCTCCGCAGGGACATACCTGTGCCTCGCTCCACCCCCTCCGCACCCCTCCCCTGCAGCTGTTTCCCACCCCCAGGTATGGGCGGGCGGTTGGTGGTGTGTAATTGTTGCTGTAAATTCTGCCGCTCCCCTACGCCCCTGTCTTAACCGCCCATTACGCATGGTTCACTATGGCCCTTGTTGATTGCAACTGCCAGGAAGCGTAGATTTATGCACTCTGGCTCGAGGATGAAGGGATGGGAAGGGAGGCGGCGAGGGAGAGAGGGAAGGGCGGTTGGGTGTGGGTGGGTTTTATTGGGTGAAGCCCATGCTTGACCTCTCCCCCATGTCGTTATACCCCACATGCAGACATACACTCACCTATTGGTATAGATGGAGATGGGTGAGGCCGATGACTTGGCGAGTCCCAGCCAGCGGCGCCGAGTGGGCTCTGTTCAGCCCACAGTGCGGAGGACAGAGACGGAAATATGGGCTCCCTGAAAAAAGAGAATTTCCCTTAGCTGCTGGCTTTTGTCACCGCGGGTATTTCTGCCGTTAGCGTCTGAGCACGCTTTGCTTAGATCTCTTCTCACACCCGGCTCTCTCCTCAGAGTCGGCCTCTCAACCTTTCCCTCCCTCTCTGGGGAAACACCACTCACGACAAGAGGTGTGTAACAAAGGCAGCTAATCTGTGGGGAGCAGCGGTAAGCCGTGGTGTGGGTGTAAGCACTTCCTCAACCAATTGCACAATCCACCGTGGTCAAACACTAATCCGCTGTGCCATCACGACTGCTAAAATAAGGGTTTTGTCCCCCCGCTGCCCCGACTTATATTCTGTCCCGTCCCAAACAGCGCTACTCCTCAAAGATCACCGCCGCGGCCGGGGAGAGTGTTTGTTAGATGCTGATAGATAGTGTTTGTCGTTCAGCTGGCACCGTTACCGTGACGCGGCCAAGCCAAATGTGCACCGTTTCTAAGTGGTCCTAAGTTGTCCTGCGGGATGATGGGATACCATAGCAGCAGTAATGGAATTACAGGAAAGACCCTGCCCTGGTCATGCTGGAAAAAGGCACAAATGGACAGTGGGATAGAGCGGGATGGGGGAGTGAGGGAGCGCAAGTAAACACAGAGAGAGAGAGAGAGAGAGAGAGAGAGAGAGAGACGGAGAGAGAGAGAGAGAGAGAGAGAGAGAGACGGAGAGAGAGAGAGAGAGAGAGAGAGAGAGAGAGAGACGGAGAGAGAGAGAGAGAGAGAGAGACGGAGAGAGAGAGAGAGAGAGAGAGAGAGAGAGAGAGAGAGAGAGACAGAGAGAGAGAGAGACAGACAGAGAGAGAGAGAGAGAGAGAGAGCACACCAGTCCACACTGTGGCACTTATGAAATTACCCACTTCACCTTCTTTCGGCCAACCAATCAATGGCGCCTCGTTAATAATTCACACACTCATGAGAAGCAACCGTAACTGTCATAAATGGTAATTTTGTTTGATCATTAGAATCATTTTCATCGGGATAAACAGACAACATTATTCATCAGCTCCACGTATTAATATTCAAAACACACACAGGCATTCTGTATGCGCAACAGCAAAGGGCTTTCGATACAGGCAGGAAAAGAAGAAGAAGAAAAAAAGCGATGCCCAGGTTATATTGATGTGATTTTTTATGAATGATGAAATAATTTACTGAATTGATTAAAATGAAAGCTAATCTCTATAAGGGGCTATATGGCTGAACGTGAATGTGCATAAGCCTTGGCCTTTCATTTGGCAGATGGATGGAAGGTCGGTATTTGCGTTTGTCTCTCATTATGGAATCATGGAAGCATCATAGGAGTTCGGGAATGCCGGAGTATCCACCATGAATTCCGTTACCCTCTCATGCGCTCCACGATATGTCACCTTGATTTCATTAGCCGGTGAGATTATAAACCACCAGAACCACTTTAGAATTTTCATTTATAGCTCTCTTGCTTCCTTAGAAGCATCGGAAATGCAATCACAGTTAGTGCAGCAATTCGTATCTCTCCGCCGTGTCTAAAATAAGGGCTCTGATATTAGATTGTGACGACGGCGGCTTTGCTTATGAGTGGGAAGAAACAGATGGGCTATTATAGATACAGAGGCTGGAGCAAATTGAGGTCATCAAGAAGGGTCTTGTGAATCGCGCGTTCGCGCTGCTCGTGGAGAGCCGGCCGGGGCAGGGGAGGGAAGGAGGAAGTTTTGTTTAAAGAGGCGTCTTCGGCGCATATGGAAGAGGAAGGGCCTCTGGGCACAGACAGCCGTCGATGGGCAGGGATAATTTGATGAATGCGTTTGCTCACACTCTCTCTCCCACTCGCTCGCTCGCTCGCTCGCTCTCTTCCTCTCTCCCCCTCACCCCACCCACAGCCAGATTTCCCGTTCCCCCGGCTTTATTTTGTGTCTCGGAGGAAACGAGCGTGGTGGGATCTGCCGCAGCTTGCAGCGGCGCTGGGTAGCCGGCGTGACCGCGGACCCGGCCGACTACGGAGAACCAGAATCGCTCCTCGACCGCCTCACACTTCCTCCCTGCACCGTTCCTCCTCCTTGAGCGCACACTCCTTGTCAAGTGGGGGCGTTCAGAAGTGGAGGGTGTGTGTGTGTGTGTGTGTGTGTGTGTGTGTGTGTCTGTGTAATGTATGCATCGTGTGTGTGTGTGTGTGTGTGTGTGTGTGTCTCAAATGTAAATAACGATCCTCCATCATTATGTTGCATACAGATGAGGCAGCTCGTTGTGTGTGCCTGCTTTTTTAACTGTTCCTTTCCATGGTGGAGGATCTGTTGTAGTGTGCCTCTTGTCCGTCTGTCTGTATATTTATTTATTTGATTTGTTTATCCTCCTTACAGTACGCGTGTTAGTGGCGGTGGTTTGTTGGCTAGTCACCAGCCGGGAGCGATTTAAGGGCCTTTTATAGAGATGGATCCGGCCGGTTTACTGGGCTGGAGCTAGCTACCAAGGATTGTGACAGACATGTGCCTGCCAGGCCTCATACATAAACCACTGAGGTGTGTTTTGTCTCTGTGTGTGTGTGTGTGTGTGCATGCGTGCGTGTGTTTTTCAAGATAGCAATAGTTGTTGTATCCCCACTCACGTGCCTTCCTTTCAATTGCCCAATCAGTCAGTGGAACCCTTCAGACAGTCTCCTCTTAATAAGGAGGCTTCCAGCCCAATTCCCCCAGATAGCCTAAGTAAATCAAACCGGTGAGGAGGAGAGGAGAGCCTCTTCAATCAGGCTCTGGAGAATGGAGCTCAGGCAACACTGGAACCCCAGACAATGAGAGAGAGAGAGACAGGCCACAGTGGAAGGCGGATGTGATAGTCCGACAATGGTGGTGACTAGGCCAAGAGTGAGGAATACCACTCTCCTGGCCCTCACGTCCTCTCACGCCCTCCAGACCCAGCTTCACCTCGCGGCCGCTGTACAAACCTCCCCAATAGTCATTCATGTTATCAGCCAGGAGATTCTAGGCTTCACATGTACATATACGGTCCTCGTGGTGAGCTGAGCGAGCGCAAATACCATGTTTTGTATTCAGTCACGGTCACGGCCATTCCTCCAGCGAGCCTCTGGACAACCCATGCAGGGCCCCAGCTTGTGGAGTGGTCAGGGCCCCGGTCGGGCCAGTCAGAGCAGTCCCATGTCAGCCATTTGGGCAACAGTGCTCCAGGCCACATGCGCCCCTGTCTGTTTCGTCAGAGATGAACGGGAAGTGGAGGGAGGGGCTAGAAAGATAGGTGTGTGTGTGTGTGTGTGTGTGTGTGTGTGTGTGTGATGGTGATGGTGGGGTTTGGTTAGGGCAGGCAGAGGTTGAAAAGGAGAGGCCCTGGCATTTGCAGCAGGGCCAGGCCGGCAGATGTGGCGATCCTGCTCTATTTGAGCTAAAGTGATGATTAAGGGATCATGGCCCTTAAATAGACAATCCTGTTTACCCAGTTTAGGGCTGCAATCAATCCGCCACTAGCCAGATTAATTGAGACGCTTCCGATTGATTTTCTCTCTCTCTCTCTCTCTCTCTCTCTCTCTCTCTCTCTCTCTCTCTCTCTCTCTTTCCCACCGTGACTTCCCTACAGCTCCTCCTCCTTCTCCTCTTCTCCTGCACGGCCCCTCCTCAATGACTTCTCACACTGCAACGCTTATAATTCATGAGATGGGACCGCAGGGCATCGGGGGCGAGGAGTGGGCCGAAAACACGTGCATAAGAAGATGCAACACGCATGACATCACATTTCTTTGTCATCCATGTGTGTGTGTGTGTGTGTGTGTGTGTGTGTGTGTGTGTGTGTGAGGCTTGACATCGATGTTAACATTCACTCCGCTCAGAAGACAAGATGACACACATTTGCTCGGTTCGGTATGAGAAAGTCCTATGAAGATTCTTAAATAGACATTCAAGTTAGCCTTTACGCAACGATGTGGTGGACATTAGAGGACATTAGAGGACATTAGAGGACATTAGAGGACATTAGAGGACAGCGTCCTGCTCGTGGTCGCTCCGGTGCATCTGAACTTATTATTTGGCTTTTTGTGGCCTCGAATAGCTATCAAACATTCTCTCTCTCGCTTGTGTTTGTGCGGGGGAATTTTATGGTATATGTCAGGGCTCAAACGAGCCTTTTATTGTGCTGCCTGTGACGAGTCTTTGGAGGGGACGTGCCACCGTATGCTGACCGAGGAAACGCCAGGTAATTAGGCCAAGAGGATGAACCCTGCACACCCGTCCAAGGGAAGAGTGAGAAGCACATAAAAGTGTCCCCGCTTGCAGAGAGGATCAACCCAGGCAGGGAGATGAAAGGTCATTTGCCCTCCTACCCCCCCCCCCATCCCCAACCCCCTGCTCCGTGGTCACAACGATACATTTACATGAGAGGGAGGAGGCGGCGGGTGGGTGGGTGTGCACGCCGTGTGTGCTCATGCGTGTGTGCTTGCGTACGGCCGGGAGAGGGCTGGTTTGCTTTTCGCATTGCCTGGGGTTTGAGTCAGACAGGAGGAAGGTGATGAGGAGGGAGCCCGTTCTCCAGCACATCCTCTTGATGTGAGATGCAGACAGTGTCTGTCAAGCCGTCACTGCCGTCTGTCAGCCCAGTGAATCTTTAAAGGCCCTTCGCCACACTTTGCCTATGGGGCGAACAGGTTTCTTGTGTTCCCCTCCCCTCCCCCCCCCAAGCCCCACCAATCCCCACCAACAAAACAAAAACAAAATAAGGGGGGGGGTGGATATTGATCGTGTCTCTTTTGGCAATCTTCTGAGTGCTTACTCTTACAGAGGCAGATTTGTCAGGCTCTGTGAGATTCCTCCTTGACAGCTTAAGCACAGCTACCTTGCCGTGAATTTTCCGTATATGTGTTGTGTGTTTGTGTGAAATAGCCACAGATATTCTTATTCTGTACGCGTGTGCGTGCATGTCCGTATGTGTGTGTGTGTGTGTAAGTCAGCCATGAAGTGTTTTATCTGGTCAGTGTTACAAGACAACACGGCTGGTTGCATGACTGTATTATGTTGATGGTGGGAATATTACATTTTGCCCGGTGGTGATGCAGGACTGCATGTGACAGCGTATGCCCAGAGGGACAGGATGACACATAGTTAGCTAGACACCATAGCCTTGAAAAATAACCAAAACATTGATGTGTTGTCTGAAGACATTCCTATGGATTTCTGATCCTGGGACTTGCTGGAAGAGTGAAAGATCGGCCATGCGCCCCCTGTGCTGTGGGAGTCAGCAGAGCAGCCGGTTTTTTGGTGACAGGTTGGCTAAAGCTTGCTGGCTGTTTCATGTAGAGGGCAATGCATGTAGGTTTGCGGTGACTATTTGGTTCCAAACTGTGTGTAATTCACAATCCCCTTTGCTACATACACATTAAAAGCATGTGGAAAAAAAGAAAAGAAAAGAAAATATAGATCTCTCAGATGAGACCTGCAGGTGTGCAGGCAAGGTGCTTTGTGAAAGTGCGGCACTTCCTCCTTCTGTCTTGTGATCTAATTTGATTACAGACTGATTAAACTCTCCCTAATGCAGTCAGAGCTACGGCATGCTAATGTAATAAAATCACTTACAGCTAAAACGGGTTAGCTTAATTGGCAGGAGGCACGATGCTGGGATTTGCATTAAATTATTTATTTGCTTAGCAGACGCCCTTATGCAGGGCAACTCTCAATTCCATTATACACATTAGCCATTTGTGCAGCCAATTTAGCTCGAGCACCTCGTTCAAGGATAGAACAACAACGAGTGTTGACCCCCTCCGTCGCCGCCACCGCCGCCACCACCTTCTGTCCCTTTCACTTCCTGAGAGACCTCCGAGAGAGCAGGAAGTGCAATGGCCGGGTAGGACACAGACAACTCGGGGTCAGCGCCCCTTCTCTTGAACCCCATTGAGGGGGCCATCTTTATATTTTGCCTTCCGATGGTGTCGTGGCCGGCCTGAATCCTGAGTTGGTTGTAAACAGCAACACAGAACATTAGTCCGTCGTCCCGGTCAGTCCAGTGAAAGTCAAGCGTAATTGAGCTGCTCCATTAGCACCGGGATCAGCCAGATGGTGCTTCTGCTCCTTCATTCCCACATATATGTGGGCAACTAAGTCTTCCAAGGAAAAGAACACGAAAGGGGAGAGGAAAAGTGGGTTTTTTAGGACTGTGTTTTGGGCTGGTAATGCTGTATATGTGTGATGACTATGTGTGTAAACTATATGTGTACAGGTGTGTGTGTGTGTGTGTGTGGGTGGGGGGGGGGGTTGAGGGCAGTTTCTCAAATGAAAATTCTGTGGCTAACTGTCTTATTAGCCGCCCACCTGTTAGCTAATCCACCGGCCGGTTCTGCGGGCACGATCGTTGCTTAGCCCAGCAGCCTAATGGCTAACCTGGTTATCAGGATGAAATGACGCGTTGTCCACGCCACCGCAGCCGGCCCATCGCCGTCCACTTAAATGAATGACTTTCCCACTCGAGGCCATTCTCATCTGATTTGTTCTAAAACCTTTTACTGGCGTGTGATTGATACCAGAAACAAGGGATTGTGTCCCTATCGTTTTTATGTTATGTAAAAACAACTGTTAAGACTCGTCCCACTTAGTAATTACGTGGCGAAGAATCCTTTCCGGATTAGACAACGCTCGCCAAGGTTTATATTTGGCTTTTGCGCATCCAATTTGCCTTACATTTAATACAGTGTGTTTCGCCCGGTAACACAACTGGCTGCCTGCCACGGAAGCTTTTGATTGGAATTGGATGCACAGCCATTTTCCCTGATATAAATCAATATTCCCCAAAACCGCCTCAACACATTTTTGATTCTCGCCATTACCCGGCTGAGGTGGGGGCGCCGGTGAAGAAACGGTGAGGACTCCACGCGTTTGGCAGGGCAGGATTAGTCCCTTTGTGAAATCCGGGACAACGCGTCGCTTAAGAGCCGGTCGGACGTAATGGTGTCGCCCTGCTGAGTGAGAGGTTCCCCGCTTTGAATCGGAGGGGTCCACCTGGACCGCTAAGGTGTCATGCTTCCCGTTCTGCTGCACGCCAACACGCGTCGTCCTCCGTGGTCACCGCGCTCTTTTCGCTCTCGCAGCTTGAAAGGCCTGCTGGGGATGTGACGAGAGCCCGGCAGACGTGCAGGTTTAAAGATTTATGAAGGCGAAGCTTGCAGAATCAAACACTTGACCAAATTACCACATATTAGATCCCCGGCCATTCCCCATGTTTGCCTTTCCTTTTTTTCCTTTCTTTTTTGGGGTTTTTCCCCCTCCTTTTTCCTCCCACCACAACAGTATTGTTTGCATTAAGGGCCCGGCTGGAGTAAATGGAGCTGTTTTCAATTAGTTTTCAAAGTGCTTATCCCATTAAAGGTAATGACTTATTGATTTAACGACAGTGGCGCTTTTGGTGTGAAACGTGGTGCTATTATGACTCTCTCTCTCTGTGTTGTTTGGAAAGGGCCCCAGCACCGCCGAGCACGGGGTGGAAAACCTTCACTCTCCGCCTTCCCAGCGGCTACTTGGCTTGTTTTTCTTTTCTGTTTTCTTTTTTTTTCTTTTTGCAGCAGTCCGCAGGTCATTATTGAGTGACATAAGTAACTCTGTGCTGGTAGGGCGGAGCGGGAGGTTTTTGTGTGTGTTTTTTTGGTTTGTTGTTTTTTCCCTCTGCTGGCCCTTTGCCAGGGGTGTCGGTTGGGATCCAGGAACCATCGCCGAGGTGGGAGCGCCTGATGTCATTGTCAATGTTCCTGAGCGTCCCACAAACCGCAGTGCAGGGGAAGTGATGGAGAGGGGGACTGGTGGTGTGTGTGTGTGTGTGTGTGTGTTGGGCAGTAGGTGGGGGTGGGTGGGGGGTGCGAGCTAATGTTCTCGCTGCCTCCCTGTGGGTTCCACTTTGCCATGCAGCCATATGGCCTGGCTCCGCCCCTCAGTAATCCCTCACCGATGTCAACATTCAACCCAGGAGGGCCACACTTTTGTGTTTTCTTCCTCTCTCGCCCGCTGTCTGTCGCTCTCTCTCTCTCTCTCTCTCTCTCTCTCTCTCTCTGATGCGTTTTTAGTTTTACTTCCATGCACTCTTGTATTTTTATTGTTGTTTTACTTTCTTCTCTCTCTTTGGCATCGTGCGTCTCCCCCTTGCGTGCCTTTTGTTTCCCGTCTAACTCTTGCAGCGCCTACTAAAGGTTGAAACATTGTTTTTTAACCTTGACAGAAATTTCAGAGGCCAAATAGCTCGTTGGTTCAGCAATATGTTCCCCCACCGAGATAATTGACTCTCACTTAAAACTCATCATCGCCTCTCGCTACTCTCTAATGTAGTACATGTCCCCGATATCATCAACAACACAACTTTTATAACTCTCACCATGCCTCCCAAAGTAAGCTCTTGTCACTCTCCTTCTCAGATTAGGTCACCCTAGCAAGGAAGTGGGTAGAGGAGGCCACAGCAGCATTGCTGGATTTTGTTGTTGGACATCTGGAGAGCAAGAAGACATACACTTATGCTTTGTTGATGTCTCATCAGCTCTCGGCTGCATGCAGCCCCATACTCTAGCTTGCAGGTTTTCCAAATATCTGGCATTGACTTTGGCACAGTCAGGAAGTCGACTAGCCAACATATAGTCAGACATAGTGTCATCAACAGTGTGTTGACGACACTTGGTCTGAGGCCCTGATGTGTTCTACAGGAGCCCAAGGGTGCGTTTGGTCGCCTTTGTTATTCGTGCTCTACACCAATTGACTTCCAGAGTTGTTTTGTTTTTTTTGCGACCCCCCCCTTTTCTCCCAAATTGTATCCGGCCAATTACTCCACTCTTCTGAGCCGTCCCGGTCACTGCTCCACCCCCTCTCCTGATCTAGGGAGGGCTGCAGACTACTACCACATGCCTCCTCCCATACATGTGGAGTCGCCAGCCGCTTCTTTTCACCTGACAGTGAGGAGTTTCACCAGGGGAACGTAGCATGTGGGAGGATCACGCTATTCCCCCCAGTTCCCCCTCCCCCCTGAGCAAGTACCCTGACCGATCAGAGGAGGCGCTAGTGCAGCAACCAGGACACATGCCCACATCCAGTTTCCCACCCGCAGCCACAGCCAATTGTGTCTGTAGGGAAGCCGGAGTTAACACGGGGATTCGAACAGCCGATCCCGTGTTGGTAGGCACCGGAATAGACCGCCATGAGTCAAGGTTCATAATCAGATTTGCTGATGATTCAGTGATTGTCAGCCTCTTGCAGGACTATGAGGTGGGCTGTGGTCCGGCCTGGGACAATTTCATCAAATGGTGTGATGATTCATCCTTGCAGCTCAATGTCTCCAAGACAAAAGAGATGCTGATTGGCCTTCGCCGACACTCTCCTGTCACAGCACCGACTTTTATCAGTGGCTTAGGTGTGGAGATGGTAAGCCAATATAGGTACTTAGACACCATCCTGGATGACAAAATGACTTTTGATGCCAATACTGACTGCATCTGCAAAAAGGCCAATCCGAAGCTGTTTTTCTTGAGAAAGTTGAGGGGTTTTAACGTTGACAGAGCACTCTTTAAAATGTTTTCATTCATTCATCCATCCATTATCCAAACCGCTTATCCTTACTCAAGGTCGCCGGGATGCTGGAGCCTATCCCAGCAGTCGTTGGGCGGCAGGTGGGGAGACACCCTGGACAGGCCGCCAGTCCATCACAGGGCCAACACAATCTCACACACACACACACACACACACATTCATACCTAGGGACAATTTAGTACGGCGAGTCACCTGACCTACATGTCTTTGGACTGTGGGAGGAAACCCACGCAGACACAGGGAGAACATGCAAACTCCACACAAAGGACAACCCCCAAGGTTGGACTACCCCGGGGCTCGAACCCAGGACCTTCTTGCTGTGAGGCAACCACGCTAACCACTGCACCACCGTGCAGCCCTTAAAATGTTTTATTCACCTTTTATTGAGGCAGTCGTAACTTTTGCAATGATTTGTTAACCTCAGCGTGGTTAGCCAAAATAGGCTGGGGAAGATTGTTAAGCTTTGCCCAACAACCGCTGGCACTAACGTGAATGATCTTGGCCATGTTTATCAAGTTAGAGCCACTTGGAGGGCAAAGGCCATTTTGGCGGACCCTCAACGCCCTCTTCATGAAGCGTTTCGACTCCTGCCATCAGAAAGGAGGCACACTTTGCATAAGAGGGCCAAATCAAACAGATATCTGAGGTCATTTGTTCCCTCGGCCGTTGGTTTTTTTAAAACAAGCTGTAGGCCGAGTTGCTATCGCACACACACACTTTAACAAGGACTGATGGACTCTTAGTGTTTTTATAGCTCGTTGCAGCTTGATTATGATGATATTTGTTATATGTATTTCTATCTTTTATTTATTTATTTTAGGATGTGTATTGGTTTTGCTGACTACTGCTTGCAAACCGAATTGCCCCTTGGGGACAATTAAGACTATCGAATCCAACCCGATCCAAAAACCCTCAAGAGGATTCTCCCAGGAACTAGTCACCCGCTCGTGTTGCTTGCTGAGCTCGCAGGGGGACAAGTGACAGCGGTCCAAGAATACAGCAACAGGAAGTGTCCAGGGGCTGCCCGAGCTAACTTCACCGTTAGACTGATTTGCTCTCTGCTGGCAGGAGATGTGTACTCAAACAGGAGAAAGAAGTACAGCGGCTGGCAGGTTTGACTTCAAGTACTAAGATAGATGACAAGGCAAAATCGTTTCCTTTTTCCTTTTTTTCTTTTCTCTTCTACATTTTATGTGATGTCATTTTTAGAGAGATACACTTGTAGCATGAGCTGATCCAAGATGTAGGGAGTCCACAAGTCTTTAAACTAAGCTGTCTCAACTCTCAAGCTGTTTCTCCCCATCAACACGGGTTACCAGAAATCAGAATCTCACATGTGGATTGTACTAATATGAGAATTAGGCCGTAAGATGTTTCTAGTCAGCCCGTGAGCTTTTACAGAAGCTGCTTGAGTGGATTTCATAGAGGCTACTATAAAAGCCTTGTGGTTAGCTCGGCCTATACAAGATTCAAGATTACTTTTATTTGTCCCGAGCGAAATTTGTCTTGGACGTAAAGGCTGCCACATAGAAATACATACATTATAGTGCAGTAACAGACATAAAGTGCATAGCGCAGACAAATGCAGACATTAAGTGCATTCAAATACATGCAACATGGGGGCATCCGGGTAGTGTAGCAGTCTATTACGTCCTCTACCAACACGGAGATCGGCTGTTCGAATCCCCGTGTTACCTCCGGCTTGGTCCGGCGTCCCTACAGACACAATTGGCCGTGTCTGCGGGTGGGAAACTGGATGTGGGCATGTGTCCTGGTCGCTGCACTAGCGCCTCCTCTGGTCGGTCAGGGTACCTGTTCAGGGGGGAGGGGGAACTGGGGGGAATAGCGTGATCCTCCCACACGCTATGTTCCCCTGGTGAAACTCCTCACTGTCAGGTGACAAGAAGCGGCTGGCGACTCCACATGTATGGGAGGAGACCAGGTAGTCTGCAGCCCTCCCCGGATCAGCAGAGGGGGTGGAGCAGCAACCAGGACAGCTCAGAAGAGTGGGGTGATTGGCCAAGTACAATCGGGAAGAAAAGCGGGGGGGGGGGTGGTCCAAAAAACCAAAACAAAACATGCAACACAGCCCCTCATTTCACACCCTCCTTCCCTCTTTATGTCCTAGGAGATTCACTGACAGAGGGGTGAAGGCGTTTTTATACCTGTTCAGGTATCGTATCCTGTATTTAATTGGAACCCTGTAGCGTCTACCAGATGGGAGCAGTTTGTATTCTGAATACAGAACATGAGAGGGGTCAGTGATAATTTTCCTAGCCTGTTTAGCCTACTGTCATCTCAAAGTTCATTTGGAGGGGGAGGGATGCTTCCTCACCCCCATCACTTTCATTGCTGTGTCGACCAGTCTGTTTGTGGTTTTAACTGATATGTCACCAAACCAAGCTGAGATTCCATAACATAATATGTTCTCTATCACCGCATGATAAAATAACAGTATTAACGTCTGTCAAACCCCAAACACCCCGAGTCTGCACAAAAAGTAGAGTCGCTATTGGATCCTGGCACATACAGTATTCACATAGACAACCCAAGACAGATTACTGTCAATATGTACACCCAAGTATTGGTAAGAATGAACCTGGGTAATACAAGTGTTATGGATCAGTAGTGGCGCATGATCCCCCAGACGTCCTGGATCACAAATCATTACTTTCTGTTTTCTTAGTGTTTACAGCGAGATGATGGTCATCACACCATTGTACAAACTTTTCAACCTCTAAACTAAAGCCAGAAATGCCGGTGTCTGTATCCATAAGTCCCAAGATGGCAGTGTCATCAGAACACATGACAAAACAAAGGGCTGGATGTACAATCATGTGTATCTAATGTAAACAGAATGGGAGAACTCACACATCTTTGAGGAACACCTGTGTTGATGACTTTAGACTCAGATAACATCTGCTTCACTCGGACCTGCCGGGTCCTGTTGGTCAAAAAGGAGTGATACCACCTTATGATGTATGGGTTAACAGACGTGTCTGAGCTTACTGGGAAGGATGTGTGGCTGCAGGGTATTCAAAGCAGAGCTGAAGTCTACAAACGGCAGTCTGACATAGGCCTTGGGCATTTCAAGGTGTTGCAAAATAAAGTGTATTATGGTTAGTATTGCATCATAAGTGCCATGATTGTCTTCATAGGCAAACTGATAAGAATCTAGCGGTCCATTTATTTTTGACTCCAGCTTCCACACCATCATCTTTTCCAGAGACTTCATTACAATACAGGTCAGGGCTACTGATCTATAGTCATTATTTTCCTGAAGAACCTGCTTTGTTGTAAGAGAAGTGATAATTGCCTTTTTCCAGAGAGATGGAACTACTATATGTGAATCAACAGACCTTTGAAAGACAGAGACCCAGGCTGGTGTACATGTCTTCAAAAGGAATGCTGAGACACCATCAGGGCCTGTTGCCTTATTTGTGTTTGTTCTTTCAAATAGTCTTGTGCCTGGGGTTCGAATCCCCGTGTTCTCTCCGGCTTGGTCGGGCGTCCCTACAGACAAATTGGCCGTGTCTGCGGATGGGAAACTGGATGTGGGTATGTGTCCTGGTCGCTGCACTAGCGCCTCCTCTGTTTGGTCAGGGTCCCTGTTCAGAGGGGAGGGGGAACGGGGGAATAGCGTGATCCTCCCATGTGCTACGTCCCCCTGGTGAAACTCCTCACTGCCCCGGACCAGCAGAGGGGGCTCGGAAGAGTGGGGTAATTGGCCAAATTCAATTGGGGAGGAAAAAAAAGGGGGGTAGTCTTGTGACTTCTTTGGGACTAATATCTATCCTTGGAGCACAATCATCAATTGTTATGATGTTAATGACCCCGTCACGTTCTAAAGTGAAAGCGCGTGACTCCAAACCTAATGTAGAAGTTGTTCAAGTCATTTGCCACAGTACTGCCATCTGCTGTGTGCAGCGTTTTCCTGGTGGGAGTCATATCTGTCATAGATTTCATAGTGGCCCACAGTTTCTTTCTATTATTTGCACAGAAGTCCTTTTCAGTGAATTCCCTGTATTGTCTTTTTGCTGTGTTGAGTTTCTGGTTCAGCCCCCTCCCTACTGGTTTTAGTTGCACATGGTCCTTGTTCCTGAAAGCAAAGCAAGCCTCTTGCATTTGATACAGTCCTTGACGTCCTTAGTAATGTTGATCTTGTTGGGATATTGTTTTATTATCTTTTGAGGTGTCACAGCAACCACATGTAAGTTAATATAAGCTGTGAGGACTTTTGTGGATTTGTTCAAATAAGATGCATGGAAGGTGTCCCAGTCTATGCTCAAGTAACACCCTTTCAGAGTTTCAATACTGTCAGTGGCAGACTTTATCCATTTTAACAAGTGGTTTGCTCCGCGTAAGGGAGTAGATGGAAATGAGTTGAGCAGTGTTGTGGTCAGAATTAGACAGCGGTGGTTTGGCTATAGTTGTATATATGCATTCTGGTATTTCAATAGCATTTTTCAAGAATTCCACTGTTTTAATGTCACATTTTATATACTGGCCCTGTGATGCCCTGGCGGCCTGTCCAGGGTGTCTCCCCGCCTGCCGCCCAGGGACTGCTGGGATAGGCTCCAGCAGCCCCGCCACCCTGACAGCAGGATAAGCGGTGCAGATAATGGATGGATGGATGGATTTTATATACTGTTCATTCCCAGGTAAAGACATTTCAAGTTTGCAATGGTTGAAATCCCCCAAAATGAGCATGGGAGCATCTGGTGTACCTTGACACTATGAACACAGTCCGCCACTTGGGCCGCTGCTCTCCCTGTGTTTCCATTTGGGGGCACATAAACAGAACAAATCACAATGTTCCCAAACTCCCTCAGAAGGAAGCATGGCCTGAGATTCAAGCCTAATAGCTCAGTGTCCAAGTCACAGCTACTCAACTGCTTAAATTCTTAAATCTTCCTGTGAAAACAGGTGTTATTATGCCCACAATAAAAAACAATGTGGGACGGTCACGATGTGGGTGCACCACGTTTCGTGCTGCAGTCCGAAGGTATTTCATGACCCCAGTGTTGGGAATGCTGGACCTAAGTTACATTTATGCTGTAGAAAACTTTCAAGACACCCCAGCAATTGACAATTTTTATTCTGGCCAACAAGTGATGGATGCACAAGCTTATAGAAACTTTGGCCTACATATTACACACAGAGCAGATATGCATGAGCATTCAAGGTGATCGAGTTAGGATAAACACTTGCACATAGAAGAAATTGCAGTAATGATATTTAGGGCCCTGTGATGGTCTGGCGGCCTGTCCAGGGTGTCTCTCTGCCTGCCACCCAGTGACTGCTGGGATAGGCTCCAGCATCCCCGCGACCCTGAGAGCAGGATAAGCGGTTCGGATAATAGATGGATGGATATTTAGGGTTGTGTATTGGTGAGAATCTAGCGATAGGATGCATATCACGATTCAGGGGTTATGATTCAATATATGGTGATATATTGTGATACTGTAAGAAAGGCGATATATTGTGATACTGTAAGAAAGGCGATATATTGTGATACTGTAAGAGAGGTGACATATTGTGATACTGTAAGAAAGGTGATATATTGTGATACTGTAAGAAAGGTGATATATTGTGATACTGTAAGAAAGGCGAGAAATTGTGATACTGTAAGAAAGGCGATATATTGTGATACTGTAAGAAAGGCGATAGATTGTGGTTTCATAAACCTTTGTGCTTATGCTACTTCCTGTCTCAGTTTACGTTGTAGGGGTTGGATTGGAAGAGTCAAATGGCTGAAGATAGATTACAACACTGGTATCTAGCGGCTGTGGGGTTACACACAACACAACATGTTTGTCACAAACCTTCACATGTAAACAATAAAAAATCGATATAGTGGTTCTGAGAATCGATACAGTATCTCAAAAGATAATATCGCGATACTCGAGTGTATCGATTTTCTTACACCCCTAATGATAATGCATGGCAGTTTTTCTCACCAGCCATTCAGTTTAGCCTTATTGTTCAAATACACACTCATGCAGCCAATATACAGAAGAGATCTTGAGAAAAGCCACAGCGCACACTGTACGTATGTGTCTGGCCAGATTACAGAAACCCATTCGCATTGGGATTCTGCTGCAGACTGTGCTTGCACGGTTGACCGAGGCTGTTTTGTTCCAGGAGGCATCATCTATTTCAGTGCTTCGCATCCTTCTGTACAAAGCCCAGTCGAAGCAACACTCAGAACTTTCTCAGGCCAAAGGTGAAAGGAGTAGGAAGGTTACTCTCTGGGCTGGTTGATTGTCTTTACCCACACTGCCCCAAGCTGCCAGTGTGAGAGGTCATTGAAACCTCGGCCCACCTAATGCCACAAACAACTGGGTAGGGGCATTGCATGGTGTATTTGAAGATCAAAAGGTCATGTGAGAGTAGAGCTGTGAGGCTATGGTCTCCACAGCTCCCTCACATTAGATCTATGAATGAGGGGAATTAGTACTCCCCACAGCCAAATGCTTATACATTTATCTGGTAAACTTGTTCTGCCAGCCACAGTGGAGGATTTTCTGGAGGCTCTCTTTTTAAATTCCCCCTCCAGTCTTGTTTTAAGACAATATGCTCTGCTTATAATAAATTATCTGATTTGTTTTTTTCTTCAAAATCAATTCAGTTATCTTGTTGAAATCCTGAAAATCACATTTACTCCTTCTCCGTCATTAAAAAAAATCCCGAATCTATGAATATGCAAATTATCCCCACCCTCAGTTCAAATGTCCCCACCCCTCACCTCTCCGCCGCTCGCTTGCAGTGCACATACCTGCTCACTGTCGACTCTGCTCATCAAACATGAACTTGTGCCTGTTTTCTGCTTTGCTTGCTGCTGTACGCTACACAGTGGCAAGTGGTAATATAGGAGTAATTCAGCCACACATGCTCAAACTGGAAACCGATTCTGAAGAAGAAGAGCAAGTTAGACAGGGTCGCTCTGGCTGGTTAGCGCCAGCGGGGAGGAGGCAAGTTGGTATGATTGTGGAGCCTTAATCCTCCCCGCTGAGCCACCGGTTCACCCTCTTGGGCCAGCATGGCAAGCGGAGCTTCACCATCGCCGCCACACCGGGTGGAGGCGAATGTACCAGACGACTGGGACGGCCGAGACAGACAAGCTGGTGCTGGTTGCCCGCCCATATTAGACAGCAGTTGGCTTTTGGATTTTTGACGTACCAAATCTAGCTTGCATAGGGTGCTTTTGAACCTCCGATTTTAGGGAACTGCACAGACAGCTCCTCCTCCAGTAGAGGAATGTGAAAACACATATCTGTGCAAAGTTTGTCACCAGAGCTAAGTCAGTATAGTGAAGGCCAGATATTTTAGGGGACACAAACATATGAAAAACACATTTTTGAGTGGGGGGGGGGTAGTTGGCTGATGACTGTCGAATTAGCAAGTGAGTTTTCCTTACTAGGTGCCATGCAGCACTGGCTGGAGGGGGGGGGAAACTTTTCCGGATTATGAAGATGGTGCACAGTGCTTAAGAACAACAAGGGGTGAAGTAACTAACTCAATCACTGGTGACCTTAAATTTTAATCCCATTCAAGGACAATCTGAGAAAGAAGTTTTGATGGATAGATCAAGTTGCTGGCAAGAGTCTAAATTAGTCTTACCTTTGCTGAATTTAATGAAGGTGGTGAAATGCAAATATGGGACCGAGGGCTGTGTGAGGGTGTGCTCCATTGTCTGTCTGGCTCGGTGCGATGATGGATAGGGCTGCCAGTAGATTCTGGTTCCCCTAATACTGAGGCCTCTGTAGAAATCAGTGGAGGGGTGCTTTAATGAGAGCGAGAGAGAGAGTGTGTGTGTGTGTGTGTGTGGTAATATGTTTTATGTGTCCATGTGTGTGCTTGAGCAATTCGTGTGCTTTTGTTTTTGTGTGCACATTTTTGTTGTGTTTGTGTTCATGCATGTGTGTCTTCATCCAGGTGTGTGTGTGTGTGTGTGTGTGTTTGTGTTCTGTGCTAAACTTTCCAAGTGTGTTTTTTACACTGGTAAACGGAGTATCATTACTGTCCTCTGTGGCCTACTTGTTGTGGGGAGGTGCAGCGGGGGCACCACTGTTTAATGTGGCTCGGATGATGGCAGAGAGGAGGAGGAGGGAGTGAATCAATGCAGTTAATGAAAGTGATTTCTCAGGTGGGACTATTTCAGCCCACTGCTAAGAAGAAAACAAAAAACAAAACACCCCCCCCCCAAAAAAAACGGCATAGGAGAAACAGGCTAAAACCATCCCAAACTTTCACAGCACGAGCAATTTGGACACCTCCTAAACATCCATTTCTCCGGTGACTTTCTCTCTGTCGGACACGCTCGGTGTCATAAAAACTTGTATTTTTGCGAACAGAAAATTGCTTAATGTTGCACTGAGCATCCGCAGCTTCGCGATGGCTAATCTGGGCAGAGCGCTGGGGAAGGGGAGTCTGTTGCTTTATGGCTCTGCGGTGTGTAAACAATGATGCGTCTGTGATTGAAAGCTTCAGCTGCACACCTGCTCAGTGTGGACTGGCGGTGTCTCTGGACCTCATATCCCATTCAGTTGTGCTCCTGTGCGGAACAGGAGCATATGGTCCAAAAAGAACGCCTCCTTCCTTTGTTCCAGTGTTTACAGAAGGCACATATACCTTCGCCGCTCCCAGGAAAGTTGTTCCCTCTTCCTCCCGCATTACTTCGCTCATATAGTATATGTTTTGCACATATGCATCAGATGATATACGTCCGATACATGTATTTGGATGCTTTGGTAGAGCCTGCCCCCCCCCCCAGGTAGATCGAATGCAACCAACACATTCTGTCAGGCTAAAACATCTGTAGCTTCGCTTCACCCTCAGTTGAATTTGTTATTTATTGTAAACACGGGTGTGCTCCGTCACCAACGAGAGAACGAGTAAGGTAAAATATGTGTTGCAACTGAACGAGATGAACTACAAATTCCCATTTCGGGCATTTGTTTCAGCATGTCTGCGATGATGTTGCAAGTGGGGTAATTATGCGCGGGAGCTTTTAAGGATTGTTTAATTCTACGCGCCGTTCACGACTGATGTGTTTCCTCATCGATGCAGAGATTTGGGTTGGAGGGAGCGCCTCCACTATTGTGGAACACCTGTTTCACCCTGCCTCCAGATGGTTAGCAAATCTAAATGCATTTTATATGATGTCACGCTAATCTGAATATAGCAAGGGGGCGCACATCAAACCCTACGCCTCAGGTGGGGATGGAGGGATCCATATGCTGTCGTACTTAAAGCATATTTACCGCAATACCAGAAAGCTGAACCAGTTCGTCTGGACAAAACGCTTATTGGGAGAAACGTTTCATCACTCATCTAAGTGACTTCGTCAGTCTAAACTGACTGCAGGGACCCCACCCTTATAAACAGCACAGTGGCATGACAAAACCAACCACCGGTTTCATTTGCAAATATGGGTGTGACCATTAACTAGAGTTTCAATGGTCATGTGTACTGTTCACAGAGGATTTGGGAATGTTTGCAATCACAGCACTGTAAGATGGCGACAGATGTACTCTTTCACCCCCCCCCCCTCGGTTCAGGAATGGTCGTTCCCCCTCCACATAGATGGCCTCTTTGACTCCCCGTTCAAACCAGCATTCCTCCCTGTCAAGGATGTGCACATCCTCATCCTTGAAAGAGTGGCCACTAGCCTGTAGATGGGTCTGTAGACAGCATATTTACAGCAACATTGTCGTCATCACATTCCCTGGATGCCCGTTGATGCCACATTAATATTGATGGCAAGAAAAGGATGGACAGAGGGGGACGTTTTGGCCCAAGGTGCTCACTGTTCATTATCAGCATACTACCATTTTCCAGGTTTCCAGGTGGTAAAGAAGCAGTGGGAACAGCAACAACATCACCTCTGTCATTGAATCCCTCTTTACAAGTCAATGAACAGGTTATTTTTTTAGTCATGCTAAGAAAATTGCAGAGTTGCTAACAGCGTGTTTCTCGGAGTCCGACACGTGCCCTTTTTCTTACCATGGACGCCCGTTGTGAAACATATGCAGCTTCGTGTAGGAAAGGGTCATATAGCAAGCCAACAAATCAGGTGATGTTAATGAGGGGAACTTGACATGCATACATGTAGAATCCAGCTTTGATCACAGCGTTTCCCTCCTTGTTTGAGGCTTTGCGTGACATCCACTGTGTGATATGTTACTAAGACACTAATGCCCCCGTCTCATGGGTTCCCATGTATATTTAAACACTCTCTGCGGTGCATTAGAGAAGGAATATGAAATAGCTGAGGTAACATGTTCTTGGTGGTACATGAATGTACTCGTGTGTTAAAAAAGACATGTCTTGTACGATAGATGGTGAATAGTTACACAATGTGTCCAAGGGTATGTTTGCACATTTACATTTAAGTTTACATTTATTTATCTGAAAAGAAATGTCAATGAACGGCGAGTTGTATTGTCACGATCAGTGATGGAAAACGGGGGAAGGTGATGTCTGTTCAGTTCCTTTATATCTTTTTCCTGGCAGGGGGTCGCAGCGTACGTTAAATGATGGTGGTCATTACCGACACGGGGATCGCCAGTTCGAATCCCCGCGTTATCTCCGGCTCGGTCGGGCGTCCCTACAGACACAATTGTCCGTGTCTGCGGGTGGGAAGCCGGATGTGAGTATGTATCCTGGTCGCTGCAGTAGCGCCTCCTCTGGTTGGTCGGGGCGCCTGTTCAGGGGGGAGGGGGAACTGGGAGGAATAGCGTGATCCTCCCACGCGCTACGTGGGTGAAAAGGTGAAAAGAAGTGGCTGGCAACTCCACATGTTTCAGAGGAGACGTGTGGTCATCTGCAGCCCCCCCCCCTCCCCCGGATCGGCCGAGAGGGTGGAGCGGGGAGCGGGGACCCGGACGGCTCAGAAGAGTGGGGTAATTGGCCGGATACAATTGGGGAGAAATGGGGGGGGATTCCAAGAAAAAAAGATGAGGAATATAACACGGCTGTAAAGCTCAGTCTGCTAATCCACCTTTGTATAAGTCAGACATGTTGAATCAGACCTCAGATCAACAAGGATGCTCGCGTGGTGCCCTTCTGTACCTTAGTTATACTGTAGTCATGCCTTATATGTTTTATCTTTTTCTTGTCCTTTTGTATGTGTTTACGTGGGAGAGTACTGCTGGCGTCGTGTGTGGCTGCCGCTTCTCCCTCTCATAGCCCCCCTTCCCATCCACCCCTGTATGTCTGCCCCCCGCCTCCCATCCACCCCTGCATGTCTGCCCCCCTTCCCATCCACCCCTGCATGTCTGCCCCCCCTTCCCATCCACCCCTGCATGTCTGCCCCCCCTTCCCATCCACCCCTGTATGTCTGCCCCCCCTTCCCATCCACCCCTGTATGTCTGCCCCCCCTTCCCATCCACCCCTGCATGTCTGCCCCCCCTTCCCACCCACCCCTGCATGTCTGCCCCCCCTTCCCATCCACCCCTGCATGTCTGCCCCCCCTTCCCATCCACCCCTGCATGTCTGTGTTGTGTTTATCTGTCGTCTTGTTTCACCCCGTTTATTGTAAAGCCACTTTGAGTGTTAGAAAAGCGCTGTATAAGATTGATTTATTATTATTATTATTATTATTCTATCATCTTTTTGGTAAGTGAACTCCTACACCCAGCTGCTTTTGTGTTCCACATGCATGACCGTGATTCTCCGTGTGTACCTGTGGCCTTTGTACCCGGTGTTTTCTTCTCATGCGGTTGAGCAGAGAGAGAGAGAGAGAGAGAGAGAGAGAGTGGTTATCACAGGTACGGCATACTCTACAGGAAATTCTTCACGTGATCAATATTTAATAGCTGGTGTAGCGTATTCTGTAGTGTGTTTATTATTTTTTTTGGCCAATTTCTTTCTTTGTCTGCTGTTGTGTATGTGTGTTTGTGAATATTTGTTGCGCTTGTGTGAACTTCTGCTTCTTTCTCTGTGTGTGTGTGTGCGTGCATGAGCGCGCACGTGCATGTGTTTGCATGTCTGCAGCTAAGCAGTTTGAGGGTTTCTCTGCAATCCATCCTCCTCTGCACCGGGGTTAAAGTCGCATACTCAGGGCACAGGGGCGGCAGGAGGGTGAGCACGGGTGGGCGGCTCATTAGATAGCGCTCCCTGCAGAGTGTGAAGGAGAAGAACACCCATTAGCAAAACAAACGACGTGCCCATCGCTCACACAAACACGCCGATTGTTTACTGAGAGCCAGGCGAATGAGGCTGTTGGCAGTCAGTGCCTGCTGGGGACTTCCTGTCAGAGTACGTCCGAGGTCACGGTTCAGAGAGGGAAAATATACACACACACACACATCAGGTATAGAGGCTTAGTCTCCTGGGTAATCAGCGTAAGCTGAGACTGGTCCATCAGCCTGACCCCTGACCTTGCTAGTTGTCCCCACACTCCTTCTTAAGGGTCCTCTCCTCCCTTTCTCCTATGTGCTCCACGCCAGCGCTGAAATCTCCTCACTGGAACCTCTGCCAAAATAAAACCTTAACCCTGAGATTGCTTCTGATGCTAATTTGACAGTATAGGTGTTCTCAAGTGGTTGAGTGGCTGCAAAGTGTGCATTACGGTCTGTTGGGTCCAACCGCCGAGTCCTCCCACTGCCGGATGAAGGATGGAAATAGTAAACAGCACATGTCACAGCACGCACATCTCTTTTCTTCTGGGTGCTGGGGTCTCTCTTCCAGGAGTGGTGCAGATGACCAGTTTCTGAACAACGGCTTGGTTCTTTTTTCCTTTTTTTATCTTCTCTCTGCAGTGAGATAATTAGCTGCCGACTGTCAGATAATTAGCCAGGCTGCATCTAATTTTGGTCACAACCTCAGACAATAATGGTCAAATGAAATCAATGGCGTACAGAAATGTGTGGGATTAGTTAAGCAGCATGTGCTCAATTGGCTCATTCCAAATGGTGTGTCCCGATTAATGGGTTAGTTGCCTTGTGCTAACGGCTATAGGAATGCCGTGCTACCTCATTAGAGCGGTCTCATGGTTTTATCTCATTTAGAACTTCAATGAGATTATGCACTTTTTTTAATGTGTCGTCGCTCCGTGTCACTGAGATCCCATCTTTTGGAGGAAACCATTTAGCATAGCCTAGTTATTACTGTTTCTCTCAAATCATGTCACCCGCTGCCACCAGCTGAGGTGATGAGTAAGACGAAATAGGTAATAATGAGAAATATTGTGCCTCTCCTTTCACTTTCTCGCTTTTTTTTAAACAAATATACAGGGGTGCTCTGAAAATATTGCAGAATAGCTTCGCAGGTTGAGCATTTTGTCAAGAAAATGATCTTCGCCAAGATGCTCTCAGTGCCTGGGAGTGTCATTGACTTGAGTAGCAAGCATAATGGGCAGGTGTGACTGAGGAAACACCCCCCCCTCAACCCACCCCTTCAGTCCCCCAAAGACATCTCCCAGTGCCAGCCATGGATTTGGCTTAATGCAGAGTTATAAAGACATTCACTGGAAAGGGAGGATTGGAGGCGTATATCACAATGATGCACCTCCATGTGATGACAGCCATATATGACAGTAAATCCCTGATACTTATGCATCATTTCCTATTTTCTACCAGCTGACGGCTGAGGGAGAGCCTCTGCAGTAATACAACAATTTCCACTGGGACATCACTCTCCGTGAGAGCTAAAACACTGCCATTCCTCAGGGTTCAACAGCCTGTATACGACTCGCTGCAAAGCCACGCCAAGCACAACGCTGCATCCGTCGCCATTGATTTCGGTTGCAATAACGCCTCAGTGGGAGTGGTGTTTGCATTATGTCAACGTGTGGTTATTGGCACGGGTTGAGGCGCTTTTAAAGAACAATTATAGTTTGGCCGGGCTGGACCAGTCTCCTCATCCAAATTGCTGTCATCTTAAAGGAAGCCCAGAGGGTTTCATTTGGTGGTGGACATCCTCAATATTGGGTTGAAGAAGGTTTTGCTGCTTCCCCAGTGTGTTGCATGCATGTTAGGTGAGGGGGCAGCGGGCGTGTGTTGTTGTTTTTTTGTCTTTTTTTTTTGTATGTGTGTGCATACTTGCATACACGAGTGCGTATGTGTGCTCGGGCATGTGTTTGTTTTTTCCTATCATCTTCCCCTGTGCACTTTGGTCCTTCATATCGTTTGCTGGGGAACTTTGTGTAACATTAGTATTCTGCCAACATAGCGGGGGTCATGTGAGCTGCGCCCTCCTCCCTCCCAGCAGAACCCCTCCTTGCACCCTCCTCCCCATCTTCTCTCTCTCACTCTCTCTCTCCATTTTGTGGGCTGCAGCACAGCTTTAACAAGAGGCGCAGGGAACAAATAAAAATAGATGGGCAAAGTTGTGGGATGTGAGACCTGAGGGACACGCTGTGTGGATGTGCGTTTTTCTGGGTGCGTTTGGAACAGTCCTCCTCTTCAAAGAATATTATGCTACCCCCCTCCTGCTCTCACTCTTACACCCCCCTCAACCTCCCCCACCAACCCCCACTCCATCTCTCCCCCCCCCCCGATCACGGTGGTAATTCAATTGGGGATAGACAAGAGCAGGATTTCCTTGATGCTTTTTTTCCTCTCCCAATAAACGGGTTGTCCGCCTGTCAGCATCAATAACGGCGGTTGGCGCATACACTGCGGCTAACTCTCCTCATCCCCTGCCTGCCATTCTCCATAGTGCTCTAGCATTGAGTAGCTTCTCTCCGTGATTTACTCTATGCTTGTCTGCCCATCTGCCCCCCCCCCACCCGTTCATGGGCCCTCTCCCGAGGACTGGCTGCCCGTCTCCCTTTCTCTCCCGCTGATCTGTTTTTCTGTTTGACAATCTAGGCATTGTCCATCTGATATGTCTGTGCGTCTAAAGCTATCTTTCCATCTGTGGAGATGTATGGATAAAACGTGAACTGACAGGAGGCTGAGTTTTTACCGTATGGCAGCTTAAAAATCTATCTGTCTCTGATGCACACATACATACATACATACAAGTGTACCCACCTGCTAACTTAGTTACTTACTCACCCATTCACTTCAGATTTCTCTGTTGAGTTTGACCGCTAGACTCAATCGACCCACAAGAAAGGCCCCTGATGTGTGATCAGCGAGGCCAGGCGGGGGTTTGGTCAGCAATGCAACCCTATCTAAACACTGTCCAGAGCAGCAGGAAGTCTGAAGCCTTTCAGGTCGACAAACATGGATCCGTAAAGGTAACCGAGGTCTCAGCTGACAAACTTAATTGAGCAAAAACCACAATGGCAATTACATTCTTACATTCAGTTTTCGAATGTAATTGCTGTTGGGAGTGACTCAGTTGTGCAGTTTTAACAGCCAACATTTCATCCTACGGCCTCTGCAGTTGTGAATGTAGTCAGTTTCTATCCAGAAACTGATAGTGAGTTGTGATGTAACAACTCAAAAACACTATAGGGGGCCTTTCAGTCAGAGGGCAGGTCAATGGCCAGTCTTCAGTCAGCCAAAAGCACTTCAGAAAAGACTATTCCTAGAAAGAAAACACAATCTCTGTACTGATAGTGACCCTAAATCGGAAGCATTCTGGTTTCCGTCTCCCGTTTTAGTCCGAGTAGTATTGACCAGTCACGTTTGAGTAGGTGGCGATTTCCACAGGAACATGCTCTGGTTGCATGTTGATAACAGTCCGTGTGGGGAGTGAAAGAGGCAGAACACATTGGCTTAAAAATAAAGGGTGGCACGGTGGCCCAGTGGTCATCACTGTTGCCTCACAGCAAGAAGGTCCTGGGATCGAAACCCAGGCCATCCCAGGTCCTGTCTGTGTGGAGTTTGCATGTTCTCCCCGTGTCTGTGTGGGTTTCATCTAGGTGCTCTGGTTTCCTCCCACCATCAAAAAGACGTGCATGTTAGGGCTAATACTCCTGTCTGTGCCCCTGAGCAAGGCACTGGAAAGAAGAACTGGACTTGGTCCCTGGGTGCTGCAGCTGCCCACTGCTCCTATACAATAGGATGGTTACATGCAGAAGACACATTTCATTGTAACTACAATGATGAAGTAAATTTGCTTTCTTCTTTCTTCTGGCTTTCCTCTTAAATGTCATCTGGACCTAAAACACCTGCAAAAAGTATGGATGTTTGTGTATTGTGTGGAGAAAGCTTTTACTTGCGTCGACTACTTGTGAAACAGTCCGGTCATAGAAGTCGTCTCTCAACTCCAATGCCTTTCTCGCTTCTTAAGTTGCTAATCTAACTGTAAACAATGACGGAAGAAGAAGACTTCATATCAGACGGATGTGAGCAGCTACGCCGGAAGCCCCGAAATATTGGCCGTTGTGCCCAGAGCTAAATCGTCGTGTCAGATTGATAGTGACCCTAGCTGACACTGACCACTATGGATAGTTAGGAGCATCATGGGTTAGCAAATTCAAAACCTGGTGACTGACTCATCCGTCCATCCATCCATTATCCAAGCCACCTATCCTGCTGTTGGGGTCACAGGAATGCTGGAGCCTATCCCCATGTTGGTAGGCAACGGAATAGCCCGCCACGCCACCCGGGCGCCCTGTGTCATGTGTTTTAGTGTTTAGGCAAATTCAAAGTAGGCTATGTCCTCATCTTTGGCAATTGTGCCTTTCACTCTGAGTGTGAAAAGAGACCTGCTGGGTGCTTGATGTTGCTGAGTACAGAAGGATGCAAAAAAAAACCCATGTGGTTGTTGAATGGAGACGTAGATGGACAAAGAAGGGCAGCGACAGAGAGAGAAAGGGGGGAGAGAGAGAGAGAGAGAGAGAGTGGCGCAAGAGAATGCCTCTCAGCATTAGGTGTGCCTTCAGATCGGCAGTTGACTTCAGCGTGTGTGTGCATTACAGGGCCACATAAATCTGGTAGCCCCAACTTTGCTTGCCTGTCTTGGTTTGGCTTTAATTACCTGAGCGCTCCTGCACTGAGACTCGCTGCACTCTCCACCAGCACTTCCCTAATGGGGCTGCCTCGCTCGGGCATCACTCACACAAGGTCCGGCCAGCTGGCAGAATGGCCCGGGGATGTGTGTGTGTGGGGGGGGGGGGTGGGTGCTATGATAAGTCCAAGTTTCAGCTCTAAGTCACACCTGTAGTGTGTGACTGTGTGTGTGTGTGTGTGTGTGTGTGTGTGTGTGTGTGTGTGTGTGTGTGTGTGTGCGTGCCCGCTCGCTGCCGTGCCCGTCCATCTGCTCAGCCATCACATAAACCGAGTTGAGGAGGAGAGACAGGAAACAGGAGATTATGTTCAGCAAAATGGCCTGTACATAAACACCCCGGGAAGATAGGACTGGCCTGCCGTTGCTGGGGGTTTTTTTGTTTTCCTGCATGTTTTTTGTCTAATTTTTTTTTCATTTGCCCACGATGTCGAAGACGATGCATTGTTCAGAGCCCGTTACACAGTGAACTGTGAGGTGGGTTGTCTGTCCTCTGGGGGTTTCTCTGTCGGGGAGTGACATGCCGTGACAGCTTCACCCGTCGTCAGATTTGCTCGCCTCCCGTTCTCCTCGTGCACGGCCAGAAAAAGCAGTCGCTGACTAAAATGCATCAGATCTTCTTTCTTTTTTTTGCTCAGCGCGTCGAAAAGATTGCGTGAAGGCTTGGTTGCGAGCTCCTTGTGTCACCCACTGTCTTGAATGACTCACGCTGACCTTGAAGATTATTGCTATACTAGACAGAAAAAATGCCATATGTTTGTCAAGAGCTGTCCGTCATCAATGAGCTTTTGTGTTGGCTATCGATCGGCTCCTGGTCAGGACACAGGGGTTGATGGATGCACAACAAACAGACTCTGCACCGCCAGCAAGCTGCCAGAGCAGCGGCCCTCGTGATGGGGTGTCACAGCTGCATCCTAAACTTTTTCTTTTTTTCTTGCTTTGCTGCTAAACGCAGGTAAGCTGGGAGAGTCTCGGCCCCACGCTGCATGGAGCCGGGCGTCTAAATGGCCGCTCATTGGTAAACACGGAGCACATTACGGTAGTTTAGCTGCGATAGCGTGGCGTCGATAACAGGCCCTGATTGCTTTGTAAATGTGGGGAGCTGCTAACAAGGGCTCTGCCTCTGTCTGCGGCGTGCACATATAAAGATAACAACACAATTCCCCTATCAGTTGACCTGGTTTCTCTTCAGTTAGCAAGCTTCTGCCTCCGGGGTCCAATTGAGAGTGCCTCGGTCCGATACTAGATGCTACATGAACGCCGAGCGCAACGTGAGAATCATCATCCCCCGTGATTTCGCTGATTTTCTTTTGCGTTTTTTCTTCTTCCAGGAAATGAACCACCACTTCTACATAATTCAGTGTCTGTCTGTGCGGATAGGGAATGACATTGATTTAATTTCGGCTTGGCTTCGGCTAGTGTTGTCGCACGCACACAGAGGCCGTACCGCTAGGCGTTATATTGTTAGAGGCGAAAGCAAAATGGGCCCCATAAAATCAGTAAAATGCCATTATGCCATGTTTGTTTTCTCTCTTGACTGATTTGAACCCCGAACAGCGCCCTGCCGGGCCGCTGAGCATGGATATGGGATGAAGTCAGGCTGATCGATCTGCTTTGATATTTTATAGACCCCCCCCCCCCGGTCTGAGCTGCTGCTGCTGCCACAGTATTTCCCCAGTGCAGGATTACTAATGCCATCCACCTGTGGCCAGCAGAGCTCTTAAACAGACGCTTGTCATCAGCCCCAGTCAAGGACACCAACACACTACACACACTCTCACACACATTGGTGAGCACATGTCTCATCCAGACTCACGCAAGTCAGCACACGTGTATGCGCACACACACAAACACACACTTTAGGGAGTCCGGGTAGCGTAGCGGTCTATTCCGTTGCCTACCAACATGGGGATCGCTGGTTTGAATCCCTGTGTTACCTCCGGCTTGGTCGGGCGTCCCTACAGACACAATTGGCCGTGTCTGTGGGTGGGAAGCTGGATGTGAGTATGTGGCCTGGTCGCTGCACTAGCGCCTCCTCTGGTCGGGGTGCCTGTTCAGGGGGGAGGGGGAACTGGGGGGAATAGCGTGATCCTCCCACGCGCTACGTCCCCCTGGTGAAACTCCTCACTGTCAGGTGAAAAGAAGTGGCTGGTGACTCCACATGTATGGGAGGAGGCGTGTGGTAGTCTGCAGCCCTCCCCGGATCAGCAGAGGGGGTGGAGCAGAGACCGGGACGGCTCGGAACAGTGGGGTAATTGGCCGGGTACAATTGGGGAGAAAAATCTACAAAAAGAAAAAAAAAACCCGCACCCTTTAGTGGGTACACACACACACACACACACACACACACACAACTGGACACACACACAAATACATACACACACATACAATACATGCTTTCATACATATGCAACAGGCTCATACAAGCAAACGCACACTCTTACACACACACACACACACACACACACACACACACACAAATCAAGGAGCAGCAATTGACCCGCACAATTTAACACCTTACAACACAGAAATATTGCAAAATATAAACTGGAATTTTTTACTGCCCATATGAAAGCATAGCTTAACCATCTGTCTGTGGCTTTATTGTCAAGTCATGAAGAACATCTGGACTAAGAGTGTACTGCAGTAAAGCTTGTGTAAGTCACACAAATAACTATATAGATAGAAAACTAACACACCGTGCATCTCAGATGCGCTGGGCCGCATCCAAAGTGATGTGATACCAATTTTTCAGTTTGTAGATTCAATAACGCTTAGAGAGGGATATCGGAAAAGAAGAGTCCCGGACACGGGGAAAGGTCTGGCAGATTAGGAGAGATTTGCCGCCCCCTGGGAGTTTTTACTTGACTGAGTTTGACAAAGCAGAGCCGATGTAGGTTACCCGAGAGAGAAAAACAACAACAACAAAAACCCAAAAGAAAACAAGTCCTGCCGGAGAAGAACCCATTCCAAGTATGTGGGCTGTATAGGATAGCATCTGAAATGTGTCGGTGCGCCCCCACCACCACCCGCCTCTTGTTTTGTGATCCAGGGGTAGTGTAACCATGAATAATTCAGCAGGCAAATCCAAAAATCTATGAAAGAAGAATCATTGGTTGCCCTGTAGTGTGCTTGACAGAGGGCTTGTTTATGAGAGTGGTGCAGCAGGAAGGACTGCTGTGTGCGTTGGTTGATGTGTGGTGGAATCCTGAGGGCCTCTCTCTTATTGGCTCTGTGCGCTCGGTGTGGATGGAGGTCCAGATGGAGACATCCAAGCAGCTTCTGGTATCCATCCGTTTGGTGGCCCTGCTGGCCTGGGAATATAAAATGAAATGCTCGCAGAGAAGAAACAACTCGGCTGCAGCGGAAGAGAGAGAGAGAGAGAGAGACGGGGAGAGAACAGCGGTTCAGCTGTCTGACTGGCCGACTGGAGTTTGTTGTGTTGTTATCGTTTGTTGTTATTATATATCATGTGTGGTGTAGAATCAGTGAACGCTCGTCCCATCACTTATTCGTTGTCTTATGAAATCGTTATCGTCACACGGCTTCATGCAGGAAGGTCACCGAGGCCCCGTTTCCGCCGGCTGAACTCGCTCGTGTCATTTTCCGTTACCATGACGGTACCCCCTCGGGGTAGCTGGTTGTCATAGCGATGTCTGGTTTTCAATTTCAAAATGTACTTTTACGATAACTCCGCTTGGACCGCTTCGGTACTTAAAATTGCCGGGTGGTATCCCATGCACGGGTTGGTGAGGCAGCGACGCCTTTCTCTGACCAGTCCGAGGTCTGCATGGATCTTGGTACCCGCTCCAGTGTTTTGGAACCTCGACAAAGGTGGTACCAGAAAAGCGGTACCAGTTACCAGAACGCCGGTAGGGCGAGACGAGTTGAGCCGGTACCATGTAGTGGAAAAGGGGCATTACAGTGTTAATAAGTATGATGACGGATGAGAACAAGGAGTGCCCTCAGTAGACTGCAGCTCTCCGCCAGGCGGACGCACCTCCCCTCCTGTGGTGTTCAGATGTGGTGACACTCCTGCCAGGATATAGTGGCGGTTCAACGTTGGAGACTGGGGCACTTCTGCTTGGCAGCGCGGCGAATATGGCCACTCCACCTGGGCTCAACCACACCTACTTCTCTGCTTTTGGTTGAGGCTGCGGATTCACAGGCCAAAGTTCACCAAAGATGGTTTTTTTCCCACCTCTTTTTTCTCCCCAATTGTACTTGGCCAATTACCCCACTCTTCTGAGCTGCCCCCCCCCCCCGCCGATCCGGGGAGGGCTGCAGACTACCACATGCCTCCTCCCATACATGTGGAGTCACCAGCCGCTTCTTTTCACCTGACAGTGAGGAGTTTCACCAGGGGGACGTAGTGCGATAAGCGGTTTGGATAATGGATGGATGGATGGATGGATGGGCCAGTAGTTTGTGAGATTAGCCGTGGACACACACACCTAGGGACAATTTAGTACGGCCGATTCACCTGACCTACATGTCTTCGGACTGTGGGAGGAAACCCACGTAGACACGGGGAGAACATGCAAACTCCACACAGAGGACGACCCGGGACAACCCCCAAGGTTGGACTACCCCGGGGCTTGAACCCAGGACCTTCTTGCTGTACTAAATGGTCCCTAGGTATGAATGTGTGTGTGTGTGGGCCCTTTGTGATGGCCTGGTGGCCTGTCCAGGTTGACTGCAGGGACAGGCTCCCGCATCCCGCGACCCTGAGAGCAGGATAGGCGGTTCGGATAATGGATGGATGGAGGGTTCTCCTTGCCCGCTATGTCCTGTTGTTTTTTGTTGTTGTCCATCCGTGATGTGTCAATGCTGCCTTGGTGCTTGCATGTTTTGTTTTTGTGTGAGAGTTGTATTTATACTGGCTGCAAGCTAATTTCCCTGTAAGGGACCATAAAGATACTTTGACTTGACTCTTTTTGACAAACAGACTACATGAAAACTAGCTACGTGCCAAGACACATTAACAGTGAAGTGGCTTAATTGTGCGCGGAGCAAGTACATTGCTGACATTTCAGCCCAAATGCTGCCATGTTGAGTGACGTCAAACCTTCTTCTCAGAGCTCTCAGAAAGACTCCACTTTCCTAGTGGGATGTTCCTGGTTGCACAGGCATTCGGGTGAATCCTCCCACTTGGAGGTTGGAACTTTCCCACTTCCCAGTTGCTCATGTATGCACGATTAGGTAGGTTAACGTCTCGGTGGTAACGATAAGGCGTTGGCATTATATTGTGTAGGCTGTGTTTTATAGCCTCCCATCAGATAATGATAAGATACAATCATATGTGAAATAAGTTTGGATAAAATGACAAAAATATTATTGGGGTTGGCTAGACCACACCACCTCCATAAACCTCCTCTTTGGCCTTCCTCTTCTCCTCTTCCCTGGCAGCTCCATATTCAGCATCCTTCTCCCAATATACCCAGCATCTCTCCTCCACACATGTCCAAACCATCTCCATCTTGCCTCTCTTGCTTTGTCTCCAAACCGTCCAACCTGAGCTGTCCCTCTAATATACTCGTTCCTAATCCTGTCCTTCTTCATCACTCCCAGTGAAAATCTTATCATCTTCATCTCTGCCACCTCCACCTCCTCCTCCTGTCTTTTCATTAGTGCCACTGTCTCCATACAACATAGCTGGTCTCACAAACAACATTTGACACAGGACTAAGACTAAATAAAAAAAATTGCTGACAAAATTAACTCAAGTTCTCAGTGCTCCTCGTCAGATCGTCCTGTCAATCCCAATCCCAAAACCAGATCCCAGCCCCCGACCAGAAACTGGGGACCCAAGGATGGTCCTCCCCACCCCCATATCTAGCCCTTTTTATTGGCTCTTTGAATTCCCCTGCAGCCTGGGCCAATGCTTGGTGCATAGTCCCTTGTTGCAGAGTGCCAGGGCTTTATTAATCTCCATACTGCAAGCAAACAGGCCTCTGCACTAATGGGGGATGATTAAAGAGAGAGCAAGGCCACTGCTTGAAGTGACAGAGAGTAGAACGTGAGCCAAGTGACGAGAGAGAGCGAAGTAGAGAGGGTGGTTGGGGGACATGGATAGAGAGAGATCCAGAAAGTGGAGCCGTGGCCGAACATGGCTCCATTCATAATGTAAGGAGGGGACTGGTGTCTGGCCTCCATCTGCAGCAGCAGCAGCAGCCCACCACTTCTGCCCTGAGAATGGCAGAATAACCACATTTAAACAGATCAAAGTCCATTGCTGCTATAGGACCATGCCTATCTTTCTGCCTTTATACACCCCCCCCCCTTTCTCTGGACTCCTTTTTTTAATGTTGTTACGGTATAGAATTTATTTTTCTTTCACTTTAAATTCAATGGATAATCCATTAAAGGGGGTCATGTTATGAGAAAAGGAATACCAGTGAGAGCCTCCCGTCCTGCCTACCCCCCCCCCGCTCTCTGTCTCTCTCTCTCTCTCTCGGTCTCTGTCTCTCTCTCTCTCTCTGTCTCTCGCTCTCTCTGTCTCTCACTCTCTCTGTCTCTCACTCTCTGTCTCTCGCTCTCTCTGTCTCTCGCTCTCTCTGTCTCTCGCTCTCTCTGTCTCTCACTCTCTGTCTCTCACTCTCTGTCTCTCGCTCTCTCTGTCTCTCTCTCTCTCTGTCTCTCGCTCTCTCTGTCTCTCGCTCTCTCTGTCTCTCGCTCTCTCTGTCTCTCGCTCTCTCTGTCTCTCGCTCTCTCTGTCTCTCGCTCTCTCTGTCTCTCTCTCTCTCTGTCTCTCGCTCTCTCTGTCTCTCTCTCTCTCTGTCTCTCTGTCTCTCTGTCTCTCGCTCTCTCGCTGGGATATCTCGGACAAAGGAAGGGGGAAGTGGGGAGGCTGCATGCTGTACTGTATAAAGGTGCGTTTACATGCTGTAGATAGAAGTTTGCCTGCAGCTCCACAACATAAAAGAATACAGTTAGCAACGTGGCTAATTTGCATAGCTTTGAAGAAAATATGGTGTGTGTTCTGTCAGCTTACATGGCAGAGACAGAGAGAGCTTAGCAGTGGCGGCTGGTGCTAAAACATTTGGGGGGGGGGCGCAGTTTAGCTTGGTGCAGCACACCTGACAGCTGCTTTAATGTCCACACAGTCACAGAGTTATTAAGAAGGACCATGCAGCCTATAGATTTTATCAGGGTTGGTAGACGGTGGATGATTGACAGTCGAGACGAGGCGTGCTGGTGGGTGTGAACATGATTGACAGCCATGAGAATTGTCCAATCACATTAGAACAAAAAAACATTAAAACAAAACCAATTCACTGCCAATAAAAGTGGGAGTGTCTGGGGTGCACAGAACTGCGCCCCCTGGAAAATCTGAAGAAACCAATCAGAGAGCAGCGTCAGGTCACCTGCTCGCCACAAGTTTGAGGACTTACATAAGGTATTGTTTGGCGGGCGCCCCTCACCCAGGAAGTATATGTATTCAGACAGGAAGTATATGTATTCAGACAGGAAGTATATGCATTCAGACAGGAAGTATATGTATTCAGACAGGAAGTATATGGATTCAGACAGGAAGTACATGTATTCAGACAGGAAGTATATGTATTCAGACAGGAAGTATATGTATTCAGACAGGAAGTACATGTATTCAGACAGAAATCAACCAAATACCATTTGAACCAGTATTTAATGCTGCTGACAGGCGCTCACAGACTGACAACACTTTTATTTCATCATTATTTGCAATGTACACCTACATTATATTTAACATGTTTTAAGTAGATTTTCATCTCTTGATGTTTGAGGGGGGCGGTGCCCCAGCGCCCTCTACTGGCCAGCCGCTACTCGAGCTTATACTGTAGACTGATCGACTGCATGGCTAGATAGCTGGTTTAGTAGATAGATAGATATACTTTATTGATCCCGAAGGAAATTCTGGCATCAAGTATCTTAATACAATACATAATTGAATACACACAATAAAAGTTAGCAGTACACACAATAGAAATGAACCTGTATAGAGTAACTGCACTCTACATGAACATAGGAATCTAATGCTGGAGCTACAAGGTCCTGTACATATGGAGGTTGTAGATGGAGTAGATTAGTATTTGCACAGTGCAAAATGATACAGTGCAAAGACGTCAAATAAAGTAACTTGAAGTGCATAGTAAGCAAGGCTAACATAGCCAGTGAAATACAACTAAAGCAGAACCAAAACAGACAGAGTGCAGAGCATCAGGCCCAGTACTCAACTCCCCCCCCCGCCCCCATTGGGAAGACTTGAAGAGCTTAATGGCTCTGGGGACAAAGGATCTCCTTAATCTATCCGTTAGTCATAAGAAATAGTAGTTATCTGGATGTAACTCCAGTTCCATTGGTACATACGTAGTCCTCTAACAGGCTTCGCTATTGGTTTACCCCATTGAGGCTCCGCCTTGGCACCTGAAATGGATTGTTGTACTCAACGCCCAATCAAGTGGTAGGAGCCATACAGAACCCCCCCCCCCCATAAAACCGTTGCGTCTCCACTGTTTGTCTCCCTTTGAAACTCAGCAACAAAGACCGGGGCCAGCTGAGCTTGTGGTTAGAGGGCTACACACGTACTAATAGAACTGGCGTTACATCCAGGTAACTGTGGCGGACATTGTCGTAGCTTCCTCTCGGATGCATGCTTAGGGTCTTGATCTGGCACCTGGTCGCTACGTTTTTATAGAATCCCACCACTCAAAGGTTAACGCCCAGAAATGTCCTGTACACAGAAAAATAAGAAAATACAGGCAGAGGACAAGGGTCTCTGCAGATACAGACATCACCACACACGTCTACTACTACTACTACTACTTTCGGTTGCTCCCTTTAGGGGTCGCCACATCCGTCTCCATCTCTTCCTGTCCTCTGCATCTTCCTCTGTCACACCACCCACCTGCATGTCCTCCCTCACCACATCCATAAACCTCCTCTTTGGCCTTCCTCTTCTCCTCTTCCCTGGCAGCTCCATATTCAGCATCCTGTCCCTCTAATATACTCGTTCCTAATCCTGTCCTTCTTCATCACTCCCAATGAAGATCTTATCATCTTCACCTCTGCCACCTCCAGCTCCTCCTCCTGTCTTTTCATCAGGGCCACTGTCTCCAAACCATACAACATAGCTGGTCTCACATCCATCTTGTAAACCTTCCCTTTAACTCTTGCTGGTACCCTTCTGTCACACATCACTCCTGACACTCTTCTCCACCCACTCCACCCTGCCTGCACTCTCTTCTTCACCTCTCTCCTGCACTCCCCGTTACTTTGGACAGTTGACTCCAAGTATTTAAACTCATCCACCTTCGTCACCTCTACTCCTTGCATCCTCACCATTCCACTGTCCTCCCTCTCATTCACACATAGGTATTCTGTCTTGCTCCTTCTGACTTTCAGTCCTCTTCTCTCCAGTGCATACCTCCACCTCTCCAGGCTCTCCTCCACCTGCACTCTACTCTCGCTACAGATCACAATGTCATCCGCAAACATCATAGTCCACGGAGACTCCTGCCTGATCTCATCCATCAACCTGTCCATCACCATTGCTAACACGTCTCGTGGGTCACAAGTGATGATTGAGAAGGTTTATTTGTGTATGAGTCTATACTGTGATTTTTTAGGAAAATCCTACTCATTCTACGTTTAAGGTCTCGCAACAGCATATAGTTTTTAATGCATTCGGAGGAGTTTCAAACCCCTCCCCAGCACAATCTACCCAGACAGTACAACAAAACAGAGTCAGTGTCAGTTTTTTAATACATGAGTGAGAAGCCAGGTACATGAGGTGCTTCTCATTTAAAAGAAAAAAGCGTCTTATTACAAATCTTGGTTCACTAGCTTAATAACACAGTGTGGTGTTAGGAAATGCAAACAAACATGGTTTGAATTTGATTATACTGTGGTATAATTTAGGCGCAGCAGTGGTATTGTGAGGTTTCACAGATTTCATCCTGACAGAACCGGGGTAAATTGTTTATCCAGTACAAACACGGCACTTAGTTGTGAGGGCCCCGGCCGACTGACCTGCTCGCTGTCTGGCCTGAGAGAGTGGCTGTATTTTTCCCACAGAAACTGCATTGATATTTCTTTGACAAGACTCTTCATCCAATTCTGTGTCCACCAGAACATTTTTGCCAGGTTTTGTTTTTCCCTCAATCCTACGACCTGTGTTTGTGTGTTTTTCTCTTGTTATCAGCTTTTGTTTTGTTTTGTCGTCTATGGGCTTTGCAGCTCTGCAGCAGCTCATGTTATCTTAAAGAGTCATTTCAGACAAGACTTCTCATTTATTTATTCTTTTTTCTTCCATTTTGATGTCGGCAATGATTGTCCAGCACCATTTTGTCCTTTATGTCATCTGCAGCTGATTCCAGTTTGCTAAATTTGTTTTGGACGTTATTACAAGAGGAGGGCGCCAGCACAGGCTGGAAGAGGACCGTGTCCCGTGGATTCGATGTCCTTTGGTCCTCTTTCTGAAATACCAACTGAAAATAAACACGCAACCGCTTTTTACCGCCTCCATATTTTCTCGCCTTCCTCTCTTTAATTCCCATTAGCGTTCTTTGACCCGCAAACGGCCATCAAGCTCGGAAGCGATTCACGGTCCCTTTGAAAATGTCCTCAACTGTGCTGCGGCACCTTCATCAGCGCAACAGGAAGATGATTTTATTACTCAATTTGATTCTCTACAAGGTTCATTCCCCACATTTTCTGGTATGGATCGTGGTCTTAGTTCAAGCAGAAAATAATCTGGACGGCGGGAATGCACCATATTACAGCTGAAACAGGAAAACAGCACTGGGCAAATGTGGACAGGAGGGCGAGCGAATAGGGGAAGAGGGACAGAGAGAGATTAAGAGCTACACCCTTGTTTACCTCTTCCGCGGCGCAGGACACTTTGTCATTTATAAATGTTAGTAGCTGTTATTGGTTACCCTGCAGGCTTTTGGGAAAGAGGAGGGAAAGTGGAAAAAAAGGAAGGAGAAAAAAACTTGGGGAAAAACCCAAGAGGAGGTTCGATACAACTTTAATAATGCGTGGCAGCGGCTAAATGAGCCATTCTGCGGTACTTTAAGACGTCTTCCCTCCGCCCATCCCCCTCACGGTCTCAGGGCCTGAATTATTAAAAGTGTTGTTTTCCCTTATTGCATTGCAGCAATGTGCCTCGCTGCTAGAGATGAGCTGCACTCTGGAGCTCTATGCTAAAGCGACCCACCTCCATCTGCAGAGTCAGGGGATGGGGTTGGAGAGCAGTCAGCCAGGGCCCCGTGTAAACACACACACACACACACACACACACACACACACACACACACACACACACACACCAACAACAGCAGCAATGCTTATGTATATAAGGGTTTGTAGCTTAGAGTATATAGTGTGTGTAGCTGAGATAGACAGACAGACAGACAGACAGACAGACAGACAGACATAGATAGATAGGTAGATAGAAACCACATCTTTTATTGCCAGCAGTTTTCACCTGTTCCATGTCTTATCTGTAGATATTAACCAGATTTTGCACTCGAACTCCGTGATCTGCAATGAATTCGCAGCCTCGGCTTTGTTGGCATTTGCGTTTAAAACAGTACATCCACCCTTCTGATGACATTACAAGATGCACCACGCCCCCTTTGGATTATTTAACGTAAACCAAATGTTCCGTGCAGATTGTTTTTTTTTGTTGCAGATTGACACCAGCATGATTGACCGTGTAGAAAAAAAGAAAAGGAAAAGCGTATGTTCCCCCAGCAGCATGTCTGCAGCGAGATAAAAGAAGAGCTGCGACTCCCAGCCGGAGAGAGGCTGAGCCGGTCGCTGCTGGAGAGAGAGAGATAGCATCACTCACTTAATAAAACAATACCCACTTCTGTCTCGGTTGCAGGTGCACGCCTGGTGATTTGGGCATTGAATTCATTTGCGATGCCTGCAGTTAAATGCCCTCTTCTGAAATGTGAGAAAACAGAAAATGAAGAAGAAGAAAAAAGCTAACGAAGTGAAACAGATTTCAATGAAGGAACAGAAGACAAAACAAAATGTGAGGATTTACCGTTCCAGTCCACAGGAAGTACCATTTCCTGTGGACTCTCAGAAAGATTATGGGAGGAGTGCCCCCCCCACACACACACACACACACCGCCATCACCACCCCACATACTCTCCTAGCCCACCTCCTCTACATTTTAATCACACAATTAATAATTAATCACAGGCTCGGCTCAATGCTGTTGAGTCTGCAGACGAGAGAACACCCAACTGCTGAGAAGGGTCTAAAAAAACGTCAACTTAACAACCAAAAGAGGAATATCAACTGTTCATCATGAACCGATAAGCTAAATGTCACTGGTTTGGGGTATGCTGAAATTTTATTAAATGGAAAAAAAAATTACATTTGATCCATACGTTTGAATAGGCAGAGATTTTTTTTCCCCTTTTCATTTTTTTTAAGTGTGGAAAAACGCTCTGTTTGATATGATGAGAAAAACTGCGCCCTCTGTATCACAATTACTTTTGCAGCAAACTTGATTGTTTGCTTTACAGACTATACATTATCACAGCCACAACTAACCATAGCTGTCCGTAGCTTGTAACATGGTGTGTTGCAGTAGAACAGATAAGAAATGATCTCCCTTAAAAACATTGCTGTTAGATCCTTTGTGATTACGTATTCGTATTCTAGCAACAAAGTGGCCGCTTGTCACGCCAAACAGTATGGGGACCTGCCTTTTCGCTGTCAGTTGGTCCAATCTGAGAGAGATTAATTGGCTGTGGTGTGTTGAAATTTCCCCAAGACTGGTTCCCAGGCCCGGCTCTCGACAACAGGGGGCCGTAAGGCAAGATTTTCTTGGGGGGGCCTGCCTTACTTTGCCTGGAGCCAAAAACTATGAAGTTCAACCATATGTTTAGGTTAAATATCCATCCATCCATTATCCAAGCCACTTATCCTGCTCTCAGGGTCGCAAGATGTGGAGCCTATCCCAACAGTCATTGCGCGGCAGGTGGGGAGACACCCTGGACAGGCCGCCAGGCCGTCACAGTCATAGTTTATGCATATATATATATATATATATATATATCAAGATAGATGTAAGAAAAACACTTTTAGCAGCTGATGAGAGCGTGACGCACGGAACAAGCTTGTACTGCTATGTATTAAAAGTTTTTTTTTCTTACATCTATCTTGATATTCTGCTCCTCATTTGTTGAGCACTTTTATCAACACCATTGACAGTTTCCAAAAAAAAACAACTGCATATATATATGAATGCTGGGATAGGCTCCAGCATCCCCGCGACCGAGTAGGATAAGCGGTTTGGATAATGGATGGAGATATACGTATATATATATATATATATGTGTGTGTGTGTGTGTGTATGTGTATGTGTATATGTATATATTACACTATGGCTATCCGAAATGAACAGATGTGTATCTTTTGAGGAAGGTACATATTTACAATTTCATTTTCGGCCCTGTGATGGCCTGCAGGGTTTTTCCTGGTTATGCACAACAGGAAAGTCAATGAGTCTGTGTTGCCTTATTTGACAGAAATCTATGCATTTTCCTGTTATTTCTGACCATTTGATAAACAAAAATGTCTATTATGCTTGAGTAAATGAAACTCCAATTAACAAACTGGTCAAAAAAAATCATTTTATTACAACATTGTAAGGGGGAGAAGGGTTGAGGGAGAGGAGTGGGGTTGAGGGAGTGAGGTTGAGGTGGGCAAAGATAATTCATAATGGGGAGTTGGGTTGGGGGAGGGGGGGTGGGGGTGAGGGGAGTGGGTTTGAGGGAGAGGGTAGTGGGTTTGAGGGTGAGGGGGTTGAGGGAGTGGGGTTGAGGGAGAGGGGTCGGGTTGAGAGAGAGGGGAGTGGGGTTGAGAGAGAGGGGAGTGGGGTTGAGGGAGAGGGGGTTGAGGGTGAGGGGGTTGAGGGAGTGGGGTTGAGGGAGAGGGGTCGGGTTGGGAGAGGGGAGGCAGTCAAGTGCAGAGGTCACAGCCTGCTTCAGAGCGTTTCACCCCCCTCTTTTTATTGACGGGCTGAAAGGATCTGACAAGGCCATGGTAGTCGAAGTCATCCGCTTTTGGGCCTCACCCTGCAGCACACATCACACACATCAAGGTGGTCATCCCTGAGCCGGTCGCTCAGTGCTGTTTTCACCTGTTGAAAATTGAATGGAGAATGCAGTGATTGTGATATCAACAAAGCATAATAACAATCTGAAAATAATACAGCAACATTATCACTTGGTTATAAATCTATAAACTAAAGGGGGTGGGCAAACGCAAGCACAGTACGATCAGACGTCACGGTCTTTCGGTAGCTAGCTAACATGAACAGCTGTTAACTCCAAAAGAGCAGGCCGCCCAATACAAACTATTCAGTCTTTCACCACCGTTTAGCATGAAACCTTTTTTCCCCCTCCTCTCACCCGTTTTTAAACAACCCCTTCTCTTTTCTGCACAACAACAATACAGACAATCCAATCATACGCAAAGTCTTAGTATTAAGAACGGGATGGTTGTACGTGTGTACATATTTCACAGCCTAACGTTACTCATGATATTTATAAATTGAAAACAAGCTGAATTTAATTAATGCGCCCCTGTTGAGACGACGAGCGTCTGGTGGGGGTGATTTCGGTCTATCGTAACTCTACTACACAGTCAGTGACCGGCAATCCGGAATAAAATATGTAGCATTACATATACTCAAACAATACATAGAAAATAAGCTGAGCTTCACTGGAAACTGACCTCTCCGGTGACCCGACTGGAGGGCTGTCTCCAGAACAGCTCTGCTGTCTATGTGCCGGCTGCCTGCTTCAACAAGCCTCGCTGTCACTGAGCTCACGAGCCGCTGGCACTCTGAGCTCGCTCTTCGCAATCGCGGGAAATCTCCGACATGACAGGAAATGGACCCATAGACTTGAAGCCACAATGTTTAGGATACTGATAACCTGCCTGTTAACTCCATTACTGTTGGTCCAAACCACGGAAATTGCAAGAAAGAAGGGCTGAACGGGCTGAACTTGAAACAAGCTATTTAACACTTTCAGAGAGGATTTGAATTGCTATTTTTATTCGGTGATTTTCCTTTGGCGCTAGCTAAAACCTCTTTGGGGGGGGGGCGCCAAAAATTCCTCTATACAGGAAAAACCTTGGCCTGGCAGCCTGTCCAGGGTGTCTCCCCACCTGCCACCCAGTGACTGCTGGGATAGGCTCCAGCATCCCCATGACCCTGAGAGCAGGATCAGCGGTTCGGATAACGGAAGGATGGATGGACGGAATGTGTTTGAGAGAGACGGAGAAAAGAATAGTAACCTGGGAATTGCTAACGAATATCAATTCCTTCATTTGTAATGAATGTCTCCATGACACATACCTGAATCCCCATTTCTGTTCTCTGTCTTCATTTTCTACATTTTTCTTTGGGTACAGGTGCTGCACCAATCAGATCCATCCACTAACATGATCCATCCATTAGGGCGCCCGGGTAGCATAGTGGTCTATTCCATTGCCTACCAACACGGGGATCGCTGGTTCGAATCCCTGTGTTGCCTCTGGCTTGGTCGGGCGTCCCTACAGACACAATTGGCTGTGTCTGTGGGTGGGAAGCCGGATGTGGGTATGTGTCCTGGTCGCCGCACTAGCGCCTCCTCTGGTCGGTCGGGACGCCTGTTCAGGGGAGAGGGGGAACTGGGAGGGATAGTGTGATCCTCCCACGTGCTACGTCCCCCTGGTGAAACTCCTCACTGTCAGGTGAAAAGAAGCGGCATGTATGGGAGGAGGCATGTGGTAGTCTGCAGCCCTCCCCGGGTCAGCAGAGGGGGTGGAGCAGCGACCGGGACGGCTCAGAAAATAGGGTAATTGGCCAGGTACAATTGGGGGAGAAAAGGAGGGGGGGTGATCTATCCATTGACATGGGGCCCCCTGGGTCAGAGAGATGTTGCTCCACTTGACATGATCTAGCCATTGAGGAGGGGGCCTCCCGTACTGGGTCAGAGCCATTGATTGGCTTTATGTCTTTCTGCAACTCTGTTTATTTAAAAAAAAAAAAGAGGCGTTCGCGACGCCCTACGCAATTGCGTATTCAGCGTATGGGGCGGGCGGGGGGTGCTGCTTCCTAACACATTCAGAGCAGTGAAGAGAGGTAATGATGGAAAAGTGTGATACAAATTAGCAGACTGGTGTTATAATGAGAAGCCAGCGGTGTTCTAATGATTTCACTGCAATGTATTTACAGAACATTTCCAGACGGGTGTTTTTCTCTTATCACACATCATATCCTTTTTGTTCTGGTAGCCAGCCGTCTCATAGCCGTGGCCGTGGAGAGTGTTTACTCTGCAGTAATTACAACAAACACAATGACTTCACTCTGCTGTGTCAGTGACGGTAATGCATAGCCCCTGATCTTCAGCTGCAAAGCGAAACGGTGTGCACTTATTTTCAATATGCTGACTGCATTCCCGGCATTTTTTTTTGGACGTGGCTGTGACGGCGTATCAGAATTTGATACGAGCACTGCTACTCCTGTTTGTCTGACAAGGTCTCTCTCTCTCTCTCTCTCTCTCTCTCTCCCTCTCTCTTGCTTAATATGCATTCGATAATGTGAAATGATATTAGCTGTAGGAGCTCATCGACTGTGCACTCGGGGTCTCATAGCCTCTCGCTGTCTCTGTCTGTGTCGGGCTCTTGATCTCTGTCTCTTCCTCTTGTGCACACATCCACACACAAGCTCGCACTGACACACACAGAAAAGCAAAGTGGGGGGAAAAGGAAAGAAGTAAGCTTCAACCAGGGCTGGCAACAGCCACGGAGCAGTGGCACCGTAGCAGTGCCCCCCCACGCCTAGCCCATTAATAACAGTAATACGCACACCGCGCCCGAGCCAGCACTGCCGAAAGCACCGCTGACACTTTAATGGGCATTTTTTACTTTTGTTTTTAAATAATGCATGCGCTGCTTGTCAGCACCGCTTCACTCCACCCGTGGTGTGCCTTTGCGGCGTTCCTTTGTGCTGAAATTACAATGGGGACCTGTGTTTTCTGTGCTGCCTGCACCATAACCTGCATTCATCACATACATGGGGACATCGGTGTGCAGTACATCTCACTCCCGGGGGCGTCCGTGGACATGTGTGTGTGTGTGTGCGCGCGTGCAAGCCTGCACTCATGTATGTGTGTGTTTGTTTGTTTGTAAAGGGCCCTTATTGGCACCAGGCTAATTAAGAGGGTCTTTTGCAGGGTGCGCTGTATGCTGAGGCACTCTGGCGGTGGCCAGGAGTTGGCACGAAACTGAAGCTGGAAAAGACCTCACGGTGCATACAGCCTTGACAGTATGCCAATGTTATGGCTGTCAGGCATAACAATTTAATGTGTGCTAGATGGGAAATGCATCTGAGAGCTGTGTTGGTGTTGCGGTGACGATATCATGTTTACATACAGGGAATTGCTGGGTCAAATTGCAGCCCCCACAACATGTAGAATAAGGATTTGTCTTGTCTGCAGTGGAGTATTTTGTCGCTCCATAGCAATCTGCAGCGCACAACTAAGAATCGTGTTTGGATAGACAGTGGCCCTCTAATGTGAGGTTACAGCAGTCAGGCTTAGTTGTGCAGCTTTATTGATTTTTAGAGAAGCCACCTATCTGTGTCCGTCATTGCATGTATGTCCAATAAGCCTCTGAGATCAATATTTATAACAATCAATGCTGCATTCTCTGTTATTCCTCTTTTCTGTGCACTGATTTCCTATGATTTAATCTGCCCCCCCGCCCCCCCGCCCCCGAAAAGCAAGTGTCTTGTGGCTGGACTACATATATACAGAGCCCCTTGCTGGTTCCTGTCCATTTCAATGACAACTGTTTGTGTTTGTCTGCATCCCCACAGGAAACCCGTTGTGTAAGTCAGGAAGCATTGCTGTCTTCGGGAACGTGGTGTACAGCGGACTGCTGAACGATCACCTCTGGCATCTAGGAGTGCCCCTCTTCACAAGACTGGTAAGAGCAGCAAGCCCCTCTGTGCACACTTACCTCCATTTTGTAGGAAGAGCTTCTTGTGGCTCTCATGAGCCCAAGTAGGCTTCATGTGCATGATTTCCCAGACGTCTCTAATGGGCTGGTTTTGATGCGTTCTCGGTTGACACGTGTTATTTGAAGTTATACTCAGCATACTTGATATGACAGTCCTGAGCTTTGAGTTGTAAAGGCTGGGGATCCCCACTTATATCTCACCATCCTGTTTCATTTTGGCCTTTAAAAAAATAGAATGAAAAAAAAAACAGATCTTTGCTCTGTTCAGCTTCAGGTAAGAAATTCCCATATGAGACAGAACAAAGATGTCAGGCAAATTCTCTCCTCTGTTTGTCTTTGGCCCTCCATACAGAGGTGAAGCCTCATGTGGATGTCTCTCTTCCCACTGCCTTTGAGGCTTATGGAGTCAATTGAGTTTGCACTGGGGGGAAAAAAGACACCGGCTAAATAATTCATGAAATTTAGTTTCATGCCGACAGCCTAAGCAAAAATTACAAGGTTATAATTACGGGCTGGAGTAGTTGAGGCCTGTGTTAAGAATTAATGATAAGTATCTTTCCCAGCTTGTCAAAAGGAAATTGAATGTTTGTTTTGCACTTTCAATAATCTCTCACTGGTGCCTGCTGAATGTCAGCTGCTATTAAGCTGCAAAAAAAAAAAGAAAGAAAAAGACTCCTATGCTTGGTATCAGCCCCCAAAACATGGATAGATTACCAAAGACCAGTTTACCAAAGGGAAAAAAAAGCAATTAAAAAAAGCACTAATTCTTCCCGTTAATTGCTCTCTTTCTTCCGGGTTGCAAGTTTGCATCAATATTTATTATTGATTAAATCTTTCGCTGAAGCTGTCGTTTATGAGCGGGGAATTACCACTGATTGGTGCGCAAGGGTTTCATATAATTGGGTTACATTAAATAGATAATTCAGCTGATCTCATAAATGTCTAATGTGAAAGCTTGTTTGATTATCAATTAGTGTCAAATGGAGATGCAAGTGGCAGCCAGGGCGCCCCAGCTAGTTCGTTTGCTTTACAATACACTGCAAGAAAACGCTAATGTTTACAGTACACTGCAAGAAAATGCTAATGTTTACAATACAATGCAAGAAAACACTAATGTTTACAGTACAATGCAAGAAAACACTAATGTTTACAATACACTGCAAGAAAACACTAATGTTTACAATACACTGCAAGAAAACACTAATGTTTACAATACACTGCAAGAAAACACTAATGTTTACAATACACTGCAAGAAAACACTAATGTTTACAATACACTGCAAGAAAACACTAATGTTTACAATACACTGCAAGAATACACTAATGTTTACAATACACTGCAAGAAAACACTAATGTTTACAATACACTGCAAGAAAACGCTAATGTTTACAATACACTGCAAGAAAACGCTAATGTTTACAGTACACTGCAAGAAAACGCTAATGTTTACAGTGCACTGCAAGAAAACACTAATGTTTACAGTGCACTGCAAGAAAACACTAATGTTTACAATACACTGCAAGAAAACACTAATGTTTACAGTACACTGCAAGAAAACACTAATGTTTACAGTACACTGCAAGAAAACACTAATGTTTACAATACACTGCAAGAAAACACTAATGTTTACAGTACACTGCAAGAAAACACTAATGTTTACAATACACTGCAAGAAAACACTAATGTTTACAGTACACTGCAAGAAAACACTAATGTTTACAATACACTGCAAGAAAACACTAATGTTTACAATACACTGCAAGAAAATGCTAATGTTTACAGTACACTGCAAGAAAACACTAATGTTTACAGTACACTGCAAGAAAACACTAATGTTTACAATACACTGCAAGAAAACACTAATGTTTACAGTACACTGCAAGAAAACACTAATGTTTACAGTACACTGCAAGAAAACACTAATGTTTACAGTACACTGCAAGAAAACACTAATGTTTACAATACACTGCAAGAAAACACTAATGTTTACAGTACACTGCAAGAAAACACTAATGTTTACAGTACACTGCAAGAAAACACTAATGTTTACAATACACTGCAAGAAAACACTAATGTTTACAATACACTGCAAGAAAACACTAATGTTTACAATACACTGCAAGAAAACACTAATGTTTACAGTACACTGCAAGAAAACACTAATGTTTACAGTACACTACAAGAAAACACTAATGTTTACAGTACACTGCAAGAAAACACTAATGTTTCCAATACACTGCAAGAAAACACTAATGTTTACAGTACACTGCAAGAAAACACTAATGTTTACAATACACTGCAAGAAAACACTAATGTTTCCAATACACTGCAAGAAAACACTAATGTTTACAATACACTGCAAGAAAACGCTAATGTTTACAGTACACTGCAAGAAAACACTAATGTTTACAGTACACTGTAAGAAAACACTAATGTTTACAATACACTGCAAGAAAACACTAGTGTTTACAATACACTGCAAGAAAACACTAATGTTTACAGTACACTGCTAGAAAACACTAATGTTTACAGTACACTGCAAGAAAACACTAATGTTTACAGTACACTGCAAGAAAACACTAATGTTTACAATACACTGCAAGAAAACACTAATGTTTACAGTACACTGCAAGAAAACACTAATGTTTACAGTACACTGCTAGAAAACACTAATGTTTACAATACACTGCAAGAAAACACTAATGTTTACAATACACTGCAAGAAAACGCTAATGTTTACAATACACTGCAAGAAAACACTAATGTTTACAATACACTGCAAGAAAACACTAATGTTTACAATACACTGCAAGAAAACACTAATGTTTACAATACACTGCAAGAAAACACTAATGTTTAAAATACACTGCAAGAAAATACTAATGTTTACAGTACACTGCAAGAAAACACTAATGTTTACAATACACTGCAAGAAAACACTAATGTTTACAATACACTGCAAGAAAACACTAATGTTTACAGTACACTGCAAGAAAACACTAATGTTTACAATACACTGCAAGAAAACACTAATGTTTACAATACACTGCAAGAAAACACTAATGTTTACAGTACACTGCAAGAAAACGCCAATGCCACGGCCAAACCTCCCTCCTTTCTGCTCAAGCCTTGCTTGTTGAAGTATTGTGGATAGAAATTAAACTTAACCCTTAAATGTCAATATTTTTGAAATTATTTGTGTCCGCCATATTAGAGATTGTTGTTGCTAGTTTTACACACACACACACACGGTGTGTGTCCAGTTAGTCCCGTTAGTCAAGTTATATATATATATATATATATATATATATATATATCAACTCAGATACAGGAAAAAATATTTTAATACATAGCAGTACAGGCTTATATATATATATAGGGAGAGAGAGATATATATATATATAGAGATATATAGAGATATAATATATTTCCTGTTTCTGTGTTATTCAACTTTATATGCTCTGGGACATGTCTGGGCGCTCACAAAGTGAATGTCAGGATTCCTATGCGAAGCTGCAGCTTCTAGGGATGTATGGAAAAAGAATTTGGAAAATTGAATCCTAAAGCTTAGAAATTGTGGAAAAGTTAGGAATATGATGGCAATATATTGTTGGGCAGTATTGATACACTGTACACTCACATCACATTTTTGCATGGTTTCAGACCTTAAGTCATCTCAAATACTGCAGTGTTTCCGATCATGAAGAATAATTCTCTCCAGAGTAACACAACACATTTACTGTGTGTGGGCTGACTATCAACAGAAATAATACTGAACAGCAACCAAAACCCTCAAATCTAGTGAGGACATTTAAGATCTGGGAGAGGTATTGAATTTTTAACTACAGAATATATCTGAGCTGCTGAAATAGGGCCCTGTAATGGCCTGGTGGCCTGTCCAGGGTGTCTCCCACCTGCCGCCCAGTGACTGCTGGGATAGGCTCCAGCATCCCCGCCACCCCGAGAGCAGGATAAGTGGCTTTAGTAATGGGTGGATGGATATATATTACTTATATAATGAAGAAGAAAAAATGTTTGTACCAACACACCAATGAATACACAGACTTAGACACCCGCTAATAAATGATTCAAAGATATCTTTGAAAGCCGAGCAAATGATGAAGACATCAAACAATGAGTCCATCAGTGATGCAGCTTTCATTAACATGTGAAGGATTCTTGCTTCTAAAAAGTATAGCTGTTATTCTTGGTCATGAAACGGATTAAGGAAACAGCAAAAGCTGAAGGATACTTACGGGGTTAACAAGTCACCTGGACTGTGTGTTTTCTTTATTTCTTCATGTATCTATTTGTTTCAAAGGAGGTAGGTTGTCTGCTCAGCGTCGGTGATGTTAGTTACTTGATTAAAGCGGTGGAAAGTAGAATGGCAGACAGGACAGGATGTCGTGGTGCAGGGTCGATCGGAGGTCATTTTGGGAGCTCGTGTGACGTTTTGATCAAAAGGTGATTTCAATAGCAGTTTCATGCTGCAGCCGGTATACTGAACATGAACACAGTAACAGTTAGACAAACGCACACACTAGGGCTGTGTACTGGGGAGAATCTGGCGATACGATACGCATCACGACACAGGGGTTACCATTCAATATATGGTGACATGTTGTGTTACTATCAGAAAGGTGACAGGTTGTGATACTGTCAGAAAGGTGACATGTTGTGATACTGTCAGAAAGGTGACATGTTGTGATACTGTCAGAAAGGTGATATATTGTGATACTGTAAGAAAGGTGATATATTGTGATACTGTAAGAAAGGTGATATATTGTGATACTGTAAGAAAGGTGATATATTGTGATACTGTAAGAAAGGTGATATATTGTGATACTGTAAGAAAGGTGATATATTGTGATACTGTCAGAAAGGTGACATATTGTGATACTGTAAGAAAGGTGATATATTGTGATACTGTAAGAAAGGTGATATATTGTGATACTGTAAGAAAGGTGATATATTGTGATACTGTAAGAAAGGTGACATATTGTGATACTGTAAGAAAGGTGACATATTGTGATACTGTAAGAAAGGTGATATATTGTGATACGGTAAGAAAGGTGATATATTGTGTTACTGTAAGAAAGGTGATATATTGTGATACGGTAAGAAAGGTGATATATTGTGATACTGTAAGAAAGGTGATATATTGTGATACTGTCAGAAAGGTGATATATTGTGATACTGTCAGAAAGGTGATATATTGTGATACTGTCAGAAAGGTGATATATTGTGTTACTGTAAGAAAGGTGATATATTGTGATACTGTAAGAAAGGTGATATATTGTGATATTGTAAGAAAGGTGATATATTGTGATACGGTAAGAAAGGTGATATATTGTGATACTGTCAGAAAGGTGATATATTGTGATACTGTAAGAAAGGTGATATATTGTGATACTGTAAGAAAGGTGATATATTGTGATACTGTAAGAAAGGTGATATATTGTGATACTGTAAGAAAGGTGATATATTGTGATACTGTAAGAAAGGTGATATATTGTGTTACTGTAAGAAAGGTGATATATTGTGATACTGTAAGACAGGTGACATATTGTGATACTGTAAGAAAGGTGATATATTGTGATACTGTAAGAAAGGTGATATATTGTGATACTGTCAGAAAGGTGATATATTGTGATACGGTAAGAAAGGTGATATATTGTGATACTGTAAGAAAGGTGATATATTGTGATACTGTAAGAAAGGTGACATATTGTGATACTGTAAGAAAGGTGACATATTGTGATACTGTAAGAAAGGCGATATATTGTGATACGGTAAGAAAGGTGATATATTGTGTTACTGTAAGAAAGGTGATATATTGTGATACGGTAAGAAAGGTGATTTATTGTGATACTGTCAGAAAGGTGACATATTGTGATACTGTAAGAAAGGTGATATATTGTGATACTGTAAGAAAGGTGATATATTGTGATACTGTCAGAAAGGTGATATATTGTGATACTGTCAGAAAGGTGATATATTGTGATACTGTCAGAAAGGTGATATATTGTGTTACTGTAAGAAAGGTGATATATTGTGATACTGTAAGAAAGGTGATATATTGTGATATTGTAAGAAAGGTGATATATTGTGATACGGTAAGAAAGGTGATATATTGTGATACTGTCAGAAAGGTGATATATTGTGATACTGTAAGAAAGGTGATATATTGTGATACGGTAAGAAAGGTGATTTATTGTGATACTGTCAGAAAGGTGACATATTGTGATACTGTAAGAAAGGTGATATATTGTGATACTGTAAGAAAGGTGATATATTGTGATACTGTCAGAAAGGTGATATATTGTGATACTGTCAGAAAGGTGATATATTGTGATACTGTCAGAAAGGTGATATATTGTGTTACTGTAAGAAAGGTGATATATTGTGATACTGTAAGAAAGGTGATATATTGTGATATTGTAAGAAAGGTGATATATTGTGATACGGTAAGAAAGGTGATATATTGTGATACTGTCAGAAAGGTGATATATTGTGATACTGTAAGAAAGGTGATATATTGTGATACGGTAAGAAAGGTGATATATTGTGATACTGTAAGACAGGTGACATATTGTGATACTGTAAGAAAGGTGATATGTTGTGATACTGTCAGAAAGGTGATATATTGTGGTTTCATAGGCCTGTGTTCTTTTGCTTATGCTAGTTCCTGTCTCAGTTTACGTTGTTGGGTTGGAGTGGAAGAGTCAAATGGCTGAAGATAGATTACAACACTGTTATCTAGCGGTTGTGGGGTTACACACAACACAACATGTTTGTCATGAACCTTTACATGTAAACAATCAAAAATCGGTATAGTGGTTTTGAGAATCGATACAGTATCTCAAAAGGTAATATCGCCATACTCGAGTGTATCAATACTTTCTTACACCCCTAGTGCAAGCGCTTGTCCTCACATACAGACACACACACACACACACGCACATACACATAGGCAGCCTAAAGACACCAACCAATGATTACTTTTCGTGATGCTGACATTTTTTCTCTGCGTGTCCATGCTGGTTGTCTGCCTCAACATCCGTGGCTTACTAACTCTCCAGTTCACGGGGGGCCAGATTCACGGCTTGTGTTGTGAAAAGGTACGAGCTTTCTTCCACGGTGACAACAAGATGCGACCATTCTCGGCACTTGGTGTGCTTGCCCCGGAGTGGTACCAGCGTGGCACACGGGGGAGCCTCCCCAGCCCCACACACAGCGCCCTAATTACTGCAGCACACTGCCAGTTCGCAGCCCAGGGCCAGTACTGCCTGCTCTACGCCAAGATGTAAACACTGCATTATTAACACTACATACAGTCTGTGCACACAGCTACAGCTATGCTTGATGTAGTCAATGTATGTGTACACAGACGCGTGGGTTTAGCATCATTCCTTTATATGTTGGGGCTGTGGAGTGGATTTATAGTTCATTAGAGAACAGGCTTAAAGACATTTACTAGATGGGCAACTTGCCATGTGTTGTGTTGTGTTGTGTTGTGTTGTGTTGTGTTGTGTTGTGTCGTGTTGTGTTGCATGCTTACAAATTTTGCTTCATGATCTGTTTCAAGGCTAGGTAAAACAAAAAAAAGGGTGGGATTGTGCTTTTTAAATACTATATGCAGAACATTAAAAAAAATCACTTCTGTGGACCCTATGCATTGCCTTTGTACACTTCCTGTTGACACCTATGTCCTAACAGACTTGAACCTAGTTTTTTGGCACTTGTGTTGTCGCCTCCTGACTAGATCCTTGCTTGTGTTGTATTAACTCTCAGATGTACGTCGCTTTGGTAGCATTGTAAAATTGTAAATGTAGTTTTCCTCTCAATTCTTCCTTGTATCTTACAATTCCAAAAACAACCCCCGAACTTCATTTATACAAAGAGTTTTATTGATTTATTTGTTCGTACAGTAATCTCAGTGCTTACCTGTTGAGCTGGTGAAGACACATAAATAGGTTCCTGGGAGCAAGTAATAAATAATAGAGTAAATGAAATAAAATAAAAATATGTGTCTGTTAAGTGGAAAGTGTAAGTAGAGACGAGTGCTGTCCGAGACTCCATTGAGAGCTCCGTCTAAAGGATTGGGTACCTGACAGATAGGGATGAGGTGTACTGGGAAGAGCCATAACCCAGAACAGCACAGGCATGTAGAGATTTTTTTAATTTTGAGATACTTCATTAATCCCTGTGGGGAAATTCTTTCTCTGCATTCATCCCATCCTAGTTGTGTAGCTGGGAACAGTGGGCAGCCGCTGTGCAGCGCCCAGGGACCAACTCCAGTTCGACTTGCCGTGCCTCGGTCAGGGGCACAGACAAGAGTATTAACCCTAACTACTACTACTAATACTACTACTACTACTACTACTACTACTACTACTACTACTACTACTACTACTACTTTCGGCTGCTCCCGTTAGGGGGCGCCACAGCAGATCATCTGTCTCCATCTCTTCCTGTCCTCTGCATCTTCCTCTGTCACACCAGCCACCTGCATGTCCTCCCTCACCACCTCCATAAACCTCCTCTTTGGCCTTCCTCTTCTCCTCTTCCCTGGCAGCTCCATATTCAGCATCCTTCTCCCAATATACCCAGCATCTCTCCTCCACACATGTCCAAACCATCTCAATCTTGTCTCTCTTGCTTTGTCTCCAAACCGTCCAACCTGAGCTGTCCCTCTAATATACTCGTTCCTAATCCTGTCCTTCTTCATCACTCCCAATGAAAATCTTATCATCTTCATCTCTGCCACCTCCAGCTCCGCCTCCTGTCTTTTCATCAGGGCCACTGTCTCCAAACCATATAACATAGCTGGTCTCACTACCATCTTGTAAACCTTCCCTTTAACTCTTGCTGGTACCCTTCTGTCACACATCACTCCTCACACTCTGCTCCACCCACTCCACCCTGCCTGCACTCTCTTCTTCACCTCTCTCCTCCTGCACTCCCCGTTACTTTGGACAGTTGACCCCAAGTATTTAAACTCATATGCCTTCATCACCTCTACTCCTTGGATCCTCATCATTCCACTGTCCTCCCTCTCATTCATGCATATGTATTTCATTCATTCCTCTTCTCTCCAGTGCATACCTCCGCCTCACCAGGCTCTCCTCCACCTGCACCTTACTCTTTCTACAGAACACAATGTCATCCGCAAACATCATAGTCCGCAGAGACTCCTGCCTGATCTCGTCCGTCACCTGTCCATCACCATTGCAAAGAAGAAAGGGCTCAGAGCCATAGTAACCGTATTATTAGAGGAGTATTAACCCTAACATGGGTCAATAGTCTTTTTGATGGTGAGGGAAACTGGAGCGCCTGCAGAAAACCCACCGCAGACACGGGGAGAACATGCATACTCCACACAGGGCAACCTGAGATGACCCCCAATGTAGGACAACCCCAAGGTTTGAACCTAGGACCTTCTTGCTGTGAGGCAACAGCGCTAATCACTGGGCCACCGTGCTGCCCGTGATCCGTGGGAAGCTGGTTATCCCATATAAACACACACACATGGGTAGTCTGTGAATGTTCTCATTCATCCAGGTCATGGTTATCCATGACGTGGATACACACACGGGTAGGTTTTTGAAGCCTCTGAAAACGACTCATGACTTGACTGATGCGCGGACACCCCAAGGAGTCAATGAAGGAGGTGATCATCGTTCCAGATACAGTGTGTCGGAAACGAGGCGGTTAGATGAGGACAACCGATTGATTTCCTTGTTCAACACAATGGTAATGCTTAATAACCAATACCTGGTCTTAACCCTAAACTTAACCACGACCAAACCTTGACCCTAAACTTCAACGCTACAAATGTTTGAATTGAACCGTTGTCACACTTGCCATTGCTGCAAGTCTACACCTACCATGATCACTTGCAAATGAAAAAGGACCCCCCCCCACCTTTTCACGGCATAGCCAATGAACATTGTGACTGTTTTAGTGCAGATGTAATAATCGGACGTATTTTGCCCTTCCAAACAGTTGGTCTGTTTGGTGGTTTCGGAGCCGGATCCCGTGCTGTGGATCGGTGCGTAGCCGCGGGGTGTATAGCGTGCACGCTCTCGGGGACTAAAGCTCTCTGTCTTTTCAAAAGGTCCTTCTCGTGAGAAGTCAAGAAGATCTGAATATGGTCCGGCATCGGAAGACGCTCCAAAAGTAGCGCCGTGCATATTGAAGGGAGACGGCCATAAAATATTAATACGAGAGGTCTTGAGTTGGAGTTTTGCGGAGCCAGACGGACATTTTTAGGCTTTAGAAGGGGCTTCGTGTGAGGCCGTCACTTGTGCCTCTCTTTGAAAGCTCTCTCTTATCTTTTATAATGGACAGCAGAGACTCCAGGGAGCGTCTCAGCTGCAGAGGGACATGTAAATGGTCAGGAAAGCAGCGAACCCCTCCATCCTGGAGTCCCAAAAAAAAAAATTGTAGAGGATGACCAAATACGTATAAAGAGTATATATATTCATAAATAATGGCTCTTTTGAAGGAGACAGGGGGAGGGGATAAGACGGGATGGGGGAAGGGGGCATCCCCAAACTCCCCCAATTCCATTTTCATGGGTAATTGAGGTCTAGAGATCCCTGGAAAGGAGACATGGGGATTATGTGATGCAAAAATGCCTTCAGATTCTCAACTTATTTTCTCCAGTCCACCTCTCTTTTTTTTCCTTTTGATAATCTCCCAGACCCCCGAGTGTTCTGCACATTAGCTTCAGACCAGGATGCTTTCCTCCTTACATCTAACCCCCCCACCCACCCACCCACCCACCCACACGTGCATTTGTGTGCACACATACACACACAGCCTCTGCCTTCCCTCATCCTCCCACCTTTACTCTGTCTCTCTCTCCTCTGCCCCCTTCCTGCTTCTTCTCTCCCTCCCTCCCTCCCCCCCTCCCTCCCTCCCTCCCCCTACAGTTATTTAGGACTTGAAATGGACTTCAGCATTTGATAAAAGCGTGATCCTTAATCCGTGTTGCCTGAGAAGTGCATTTCATTTTTATTTCCCATCAGAGATTGATGGAGGAGTGGGGAGGGTACCCTATGCTGTGATTGCTAATGTAAATCCACTGCGTCTGGCGGACATGTTGAAAGATATGGACGGGTTGTATGTGCATAGTGATGCTGGCGAGAGGAGATTGTGCATGCGCAAAATAATGGAGTGGGGGGAAAAAAGGGGTCTGGTGTTGGGGGAAGGTAACAAAAGCAGAGAGGCCCAAAAAAATTACACGATAGCCATGTTGATTTCTCAAATGTGGATAACCCAATTAATTTCCCATACATACCCATTTAAAGTCAACACTTGTGCTAAAGCGCCGCCTGACGCCACACAGCGCTTGGCACAACTGTTTGCCAAATCACCAATTGAGATTCCTGAAAAACCAATCCAGCGTTTATACATTTCAGTCCTCACCTAGGTGTCAAGGAGGGGGGGCAAGTAAATGGGCGATAAATTCAAAACGACATTGTGCTGTACGAATGGGGCCCCTTGCGTATCAATTCGCTCAAAGCCCGCTGCAGATGTAGCTCGGCCTCCTCATGTGGCAATTACTGATGGGTAACATTATCTGTATATCTGCCCCGCTCATTACGCCAACGTTCTGGCAAATGTTCTTTAGGATCCAACAACAAATTAGCTCGTCCCCCGGGACCTCTTTTATTGGACGATCCGGCGCTAGAGAATGCCGCAAAACCCGCCCAGCTCTCCGCCAGCCTGCCCCGGCCCGGCCGCCACAGGGTTAATACTTAAAGGCGTGAGCGCCCGGCCGTGTATTGATGATGTGTTTTGAAAATTGCTGAGGCAGGCTCGTTGTTACAATGCTGTCTAAAAAGGTAGCCAAGACCCTCCACCCACATACACACACACATACATATACACCCCACCCCACCTGCCCCCTTCCTCTCTCTTCTTTCCCCTTTTCTCCACCTTTACATCTGCCTGATAAAAAACAACAGCAACACCACCGAGGCTTCTAATGCAATCCGGCTTGGCACACAAAGGCTACTTTAGCACCCTGAGGGAATCCACCCAGCGTGTGATGTGTCATATATCCGCCACACAACTCCACACACCTCCATCACTCCCGACAGCAGGTTTTACTTCAACACCCTCAGCCGCCGACACACCGCTCTGGCTGCAGTGGAACTGTAAACAAAACAAAATAAAACAGCACAAAATACCTCAAAAAATAAAAATGCAGCCAAACCAGATGTACACACACACACTCTCAGAGCATCTGATGTTGGCAAACCTAAAAGTAAAGCCGTGACGCTGAAAATGGCAGGCGCTTCCCCCACGTTACCTGTGGCGTGTTGTTTCAGAGGTTCATCTGACACACAAAGCCCCTCCCCCCTCATCCACACACCACCAGCCCGCGTGCCCCCAACACCGCCCCCTCCCCTCCCACCCCACCTCCAACCCCTACCTAGCCGCCGCCCCCGCATCTCCATCTCCGTCTCCGTCCCACCTCCCGGGCACGCTGAATGTTACAGTACCGTCTGCCAGATCCCCGAGGCTTTGCGGTGTGCGCTGCTATTGCAGAGCAACGCAGCTCCGGTGCAGAAACGCTGGAGGCAGCTGTCAAACGCAGGCAGCCGCCGCCGCCGCTGCTGCTTGCTGGGTCTGGTGGTGCTGCTGGTGGTGCTGGTGCTGCTGGTGGTGCTGCTGGTGCTGCTGCTGGGCTCGAACCAGTGTGCTGCACTGGCTGCTGTTCGCATTCACCAGTAAGAAACAGCAGTCAAAAAGCCAAGGCAGGCAAGGAGCAAACTGAGCAGGAGAGGAGGGGGTGAGCAGAGAGGGAGAGAGAGGGGGAGAGAGGGGCGTGAAAGAGAGAGAGAGAGAGAGAGAGAGAGAAGTGAGTGGTGCGGAGAAGCAAGTGGAGTCGAAGAGTGTCAAAAGAAAGAGGTTACAACACCTCCTCATCTGATTCCCCTCTTTCTCTCTCTCCCGCTCCCTCTCTCTCGCTCCCTTTCTCTCCCTCTCTCTCTCTCTCTCTCCCTCTCTGTCTCTCTCTCTCTCTCTTTCTCTCTCTCTCGCCACCTGCTTTTCCTCCTTTGTGCGGCTTGGAAGAATAGGAAGAAGACAGAGAATAGGGGTGTTTATGTCAGAAAAGAAATTAAAAGAAACTTGAGGGGAGAGAAAGTTGCTGCTGTAGAGAAGAGGACGAGGATAAACCCGAGTCGAGCCCCACTGAGCAGTGGAGAGGGCGGGCCGTGTCAGTGGACGAGGGATCGGTATTAAGCGCTCTTTCCAAAACAGTTCAAAAAAGATTTTTTTTTGTTTGTTAAAACGGACTCCCTCCTCGATTGATGCCCACGCCGGCTGGACTTGTCCCGCCGCCGCTCGACCCCGCGCCCCTCCGCACGCTCACCCTCACCTGTCCTGCCTCCAACATGATGATGTACTTCTGGGTGAGTAAATGGCCGCGGAGAGCAGGTCTTCTCCTCATCCTCTCTTTAGTGACGCCTGTAAAGCTGCCTGTAAAGCTGCCTTTATCACTGCCTGTCGTTGCCCACCGGGTACCGCTGCTCAGCTACTCCCTACTTTGGTTCTACGCTGCTATGCAAGCCTGCATGTCTGCTTACGTGTGTGTGTGTGTGTGTGTGTGTGTGTGTGTGTTCCTCTGACATGCATGCACAGAGCTGATGGTTGGTGCACTTCCATGTGTTGTTTTATTAATGGAGGCGTGCCGGATCCTGTAGCCATGTGCTGTAGAGGCCTGAGTCTACGCGTCAGATGTGCTCAGGCTTAACTCGGGTGGATGTTGAATTATTTTCATATTTTTATATCGTTTAAAGTCTAGGATTCAACTGTTTTCTGTTTTTTTTGTTCTAATTTTTTTTTTTGTGTTTTACACTTGACAGTACAAAATGGCCGGTCTTTCAGGGCCGCATTTTGAATTCATCCTCCGTTCCGTCATCCAATTTCGAACGCCTCTGCGAGATGGTTTTGGATCGTATTAGAGACTTTTTTTTGTTGCTTGTTTTGTTTTTACCCAGACTTCTAATTCTATTCCTACGTTTCATGAATTAAGCAGCATTACAAGCGTGGATTGGAAATGATTACAGATCGTTAAGCAGAGCCGCTGATTAATTCTCTATGAGATCGGCTGCGATCAGTCAGATTGGTTGAATCTCCTCCGTGGCGTGTGTTCACACCACAATACCCACTGCTTGTCTTTTTACACTAAATCTCCTCACTGATGCACATTGCTAATCATTTAAATTCACAACAGCTTATTATTCCTTTATTCATAACAATTTAAATTCCCTACTTTTACCAAAATACAGAATAGATGACATCATCATGCAGACGGTGCATCTATTGTCAGCACTGTGCAGGGTCTGAACTGCAACGAAACTGAGGATGTGCTTTCTGCATTGTGCAGAAAACTGCTCAGCTATTGATCCAGAGTTCGGATTTCGAGAGAGAGAGACAGAGGGAGAGAGAGAGACAGAGGAAGAGAGAGAGACAGAGGGAGACAGGGAGAGAGAGAGAGACAGGGAGAGAGAGAGACAGGGAGAGAGAGAGACAGGGAGAGAGAGAGACAGGGAGAGAGAAGGAGACAGAGAGAGGGAGAGAGAGAGAGAGAGACAGAGGGAGAGAGAGGGAGAGAGGGAGACAAGAGGGAGACAGGGAGAGAGAGAGAGAGGGAGAGAGAGGGAGACAAGAGGGAGACAGAGGGAGACAGGGAGAGACAGGGAGAGAGAGGGAGAGAGGGAGACAAGAGGGAGACAGGGAGAGAGAGAGAGGGAGAGAGAGGGAGACAGGGAGAGAGAGAGACAGGGAGACAGAGAGACAGGGAGACAAGGAGAGACAGAGAGAGAGAGAGACAGAGGGAGACAGGGAGAGAGAGAGAGAGAGAGAGACAGGATCTTTTTTAGAAAAAGTTACTTCACTTGGACAACCTCATGAGAAAATCTCTTTTTTTGTTTTATTTTATTATTATCATTTTTATTTTTCCCTTTTTTTTCTCCCCAATTGTACCCGGCCAATCACCGCACTCTTCTGAGCCGTCCCGGTCTCTGCTCCACCCCCTCTGCTGATCCGGGGAGGGCTGCAGACTACACATGCCTCCTCCCATACATGTGGAGTCACCAGCCGCTTCTTTTCACCTGACAGTGAGGAGTTTCACCAGGGGGACGTAGAACGTGGGAGGATCACACTATTCCCCCCAGTCCCCCCCCGAACAAGCACCCCGACCGACCAGAGGAGGCGCTAGTGCAGCGACCAGGACACATACCCACATCCAGCTTCCTATACGGTTAATTGTGTCTGTAGGGACGCCCGACTAAGCCAGAGGTAACACGGGGATTCGAACCGGCGATCCCCGTGTTGGTCGGCAACGGAATAGACTGCCACACTACCCAGACACCCTTCATTAGAAAATCTTACATATGTTCCAGTCCCCAGGTGAGGCAGACATGATGGATACGTAGATAGACGGACAGTTGGGTGGATGGATGGATAACATAACATGCAGTGGTGTCCATCTTGTGCACTGGACGTATCTTGAGTAACATGCAACTTCTGTGCACAGGACTTCCTGGTACTCAAACATTTAAGTTTTCCAGTGAGACGCTGCCTCCGAGTCGGGTTTTGATGCCAATTGGAAGTGGCGCCTCCCTCTCTTTTTTAACAAGAAAGCCTCTTCGCCGGTGTGCCGTAGAGACACAGGCTCACCTCATCCCACCTCTGCCTTCCTTTCTCCTCGCCTCCCACTCACCCCCCTGTATGACAACTACACGCCGCTCTGAAAGGAAGCCGGCTTCGTTGCCGGTCGCATGTTGTCCAGGCTTATGGCGGTGGCATCACGGGGCCCTTACACATCTATGATCGCTTTCATCTGAATTTGCACACCCGTATTTATATTTTGCGCTGGCCGGCATTTAGCTACCGGAGGAGGGAAGAAGCATCTCCTGTTTGAGCTGCAGGTGGCGAGCATTACCTGTGGTCCCTCCGGAGGCCTGTCAGCCGTGCATCAGTCTGGGGAACCTGCAAGCTCCCCTCATTAGAATATTTATTCACCAAGCAGATGTTCTTATCCGGGGCAATTACCTTTGGCTTACATTTCCCTGTTGCCCACTGATATAGATGAATGTGTATACAAAGACGTCCCGAGTTATGCATGGCACCCCTGGGTACCACCCACAGCATCCCCTCGCCACCATTTCCTCACATATGCAGGGTAGGCAAGCCGGAGACCGTCTGGTCTGCCACAGAATGAAGCTCAACCTAAACTCCTCCGTGCTGACTCTGTAATTGGCAGAAGTAGAAGCAACATTTTCTTTTCCTTTCTTTCTTTCTTTTGTAGCAGGAGCCATGGTGTGATGGGGAGGTGGCCTGTATATCATTCTCTCCAGTCGGCTGTTCCTTTGCATTAGAGGGTGAGGCATGGAGGGGAGAAGCTATGCTTGTTTCTGTCCTCCCCTCAGTCTGATGAATAATTTAGCAGTGCAGGGCCCATGCTGTCGAGTGGAGACGGTGGTAATGGGGAGAGTAGATATAGTATACGGCATGGCAAGGAGCACTGGTTTACGTTAAGAGTTCCCCACCAACACACTCCAGTACGCCCTGGGCTGCTCGCTCGCTCGGCACGAGTTTTTCTCCTGTATTGACAGCTTGTTTTGTATCCCTCACAAACAACAGTGAGCTACGGCTAACGGCTGCAGGATGGAGGCAGTTGGAGTCATCCGGGGGAAGTGGTCATTGGCAAGATTAGATTTAGTTTAAGGAGACGCTTCTGCACGTCGGCATGCGGAGGACATTAGTTGTGGCATGAGGGAAATGTTGCCCGCTGTCATCAGAGTGTGATATTTTCTGTGAAAACAACTGAGGCACTTGCCCAAAGCATCCCTCTTGTGAAATATTTCTGGGTACATATACAAAGAGATGATGGTTTTCACATGCTGTCAGAGTGTGTCGTGTGAAAAGAAGAACGCATATGGCCGTAGCCTCTGGTGAGACATTAAAAATCGACACAGAGGATTCATCAGCCCAACTTGCAGAGGCTGCTGAAATTCACAGAGGATGGCTGTGTGTGTGTGTGTGTGTGTGTGTGTGTGTGTGTGTGTGTGTGTGTGTGTGTGTGTGTGTGTGTGTGTGTGTGTGTGTTGTGCTGATCAGCCATTCTGGGTGGGAGGGCAGTAAGTCCAGGCCACCGGTTTCATATTGCAAGATGAAGTGCTTGCAATCGTTTGTTAATGTATTAATTGATCTGTGTCCTCAGACGGGCGAATCAGGAGTAGTGTCACGTAGACTCCTTAGTACTCCCCCAGACGCTTTCATTAGCTGCTGCTCGTCGGCTCTCCACCCCCATTACAGGACCTTGTTGCCAGACACTTACCTGACTGCCGTAATAACTTCAGACGTTTCCATCTCGCCTGCGAGTCCTCTGGGCAGCCCGGAGAGTCGGGGCTTCGTATCCAACCAGAGGCCTGGCTTCCAGGGCTTAAACGCCACGTGGCTCACCGCCTTGTTGGTGTTCACGCTGAGTGAACGGGTGAAACGGCTGCAGTCTAATTAGCCTGATGGTCTTCAGAGATTAAGCAGCGGTTGTTTTAATAAATCATTAACTTTCATTAATTTAGGATTTCACATTTCGTAATCTGTCACATCGCCCGTGCTTGCGTCGACGTAAACCGCTCCGTGCCGTGAAGCGGCGCCAGTAACCCACTTGTTGAGGAAACGGGTAATCTGCTTTAACCGCTAATCCCGGTGAAATTCGAGCAATTTCACCCCGCCGCGGCGGCTGCGTCCTAATTAAATCTCGCACGTTATCACGGGGCGTCTCGGGTAGTCCACCACTGTCCACAAGCCACCGGACAGAACGCGAGAAGCCGAGACCTGCAGAAAGTCCAAGTCAGGCCCCGCCCTTTTTGCGCCTCATGCGATCACTAGCCATCAGTAGCTTTAACGCTGCTCTGGCACCCCCCCCCCCCCGCGGGGCTAATGGGTCCAGAGCCCAGCTAATTGTGATTAGGTTCAGTAGCAGGCTTTCCTTGCAGGATTTTCACACCGCGGTCCTCTTTGATATTAGCTGCACAGCTGATACACAGATTAGAAACGGGAGAGGAGCGAGGATGGAGGGAGACAGAGAGAGAGACAGAGACAGAGAGGAGACTGGGGAGGGGGAGGTGGGGAGGGACATCTCCTTAAACTACAGAAAGACAGCGACACGAGGGAAATCACTGGCAAGCGGTGCTGAGGAAAATAGACCCAGACGCAGTGAAAGCCTCGCGCCCGCTTATTGCACCTGCTATCATTAGTGCTTCTGTACACATGGTCGGCCTCCCAGGGAAGAGTCATTATCCAGCTGTGCTGCGAGCTCTGCCGCGGCTTCCTCCTCCTGCACCCACACCGCAGGCCTGCAGCCAGCACACCGTTTAATGCCTTTCAACACAATAAAGGACTCCAGCCTTAATGATGTGGGATTGGATGGCCAGGCCTCAGGTTGTGTGTGTGTGTGTGTGTGTGTGTGTGTGTGTGTGTGTGTGTGTGTGTGTGTGTGTGTGTGTGTGTGTGTGTGTGTGTGTGTGTGTGTACACATGGGTGGGGCATTTGTGTGTGAGCCGTCACTAAGAACAGCCATTACGCTTCACCGTGGTGCAGCGCTATGCGTCCGTTCAACTCAAGCTATTCCGGGGCGTCCGGGTAGCGGGGCGGTCTATTCCGGTGCCTACCAACACGGGGATCGCCGGTTCGAATCCCCGTGTTACCTCAAGCTTGGTCGGGCGTCCCTACAGACACAATGTCTGCAGGTGGGAAGCTGGATGTGCGTGTGTGCCCTCCTCTGATCGGTCAGGGCACCTGTTCAGGGCGGAGGGGGAACTGGAGGGAATCGCGGGATCCTCCCACGCGCTACGTCCCCCCGGTGAAACTCCTCACTGTCAGGTGAAAAGAAGCAGCTGGTGACTCCACATGTATGGAGGAGGCATGTGGTAGTCTGCAGCCCTCCCCGGATCAGCAGGGGGGGTGAGGCAGACCGAGATGGCTCGGAAGAGTGGGGTCATTGCCCGGTACAACTGGGGAGAAAAGGGGGGAAATCCAAAAAAAAAACTCAAGCTATTGCAAAAGAGAGAAAGATCAGATCCACCATAGTGAGTAGTTCAGTTAAGTTTAGTTTATTGTTTATTGGCTGGTCTCCTGTCTTTGAGAGAGTCGGAGAATAAGACCGGAGCTCGAGGAACTGTCTCCAGAAATACAGAGGTCAGGCAGAGCTGGATGGAAACTTGTTACCCACTTTTCAGTGTTGAGGGGAATAGTGTGTATTTCTCACTTCCCGGTCAGTCCACACACTCCAGTGGGGGAACTACACACACAGGTATATGTGCAGTTCCACAAAGTACTTTCCTCTGCAGAATAATACATTTACCTAAAGCCCTGCATTCAATTTTAGCTGCAGCACAGGCAACCACCACCCCCTCCAACACACACACACACACACACACACACACACACACACACACACACACACACACACACACACACACACACACACACACACACTGTTCCGGGTCTAGAAAAAGGAGATATTAAGGGAAGCTTATGGTGCCAGCTTTGCAAAGAAGATGAAGAAACTAGTACGAAAGTTCAAAGATGGTGGCCTTTTCTTACGATGCCTAATATAAGATACAGTTAAGGTTAATAAAGTAATATAATGCATCACTGCTGGAAGAGCGCTGATTGAACACATAAATTGCTGGATTTGTCATTTGGGCCAAGCAGAGACAAATCTAATCCCGGGCCGTTGAGATGGCACAGCTTAAAAAATGTGCCCCAAATGACGAGTCGCTGATGGAGGTAAAATGAAAAGTCTTCTTGGCACAGCGCAGGTGGAGCGCAAAAGCTGTGATGACCATTTCTCTGCTGTTTATGCAAAGTTTGTTTGAGCTGCAAGTGTTGACGCTCTGTTGACTGAGCGTCTAGAAGTCTGACATCCATCCCTTGGCTTTTATTTTTCTTTCTTTTTGGCCTGTTGTTGCTCTGTCATCCATCCATCCACCCATTATCCAAACTGCTTATCCTGCTCTCAGGGTCGCGGGGATGCTGGAGCCTGTCCCAGCAGTCACTGGGCAGCAGGCGGAGCACACAGGGCCCACGCACACGCACACACACACACACACACACACACACACGCACACACACGCACGCACGCACGCACGCACGCACCCAGGGACAATTTTTTTATTTTCTTAATTTATCCCCCCTTTTCTCCCCAATTGTGTCTGGCCAATCACCCCACTCTCCCGAGCCGTCCCAGTCTCTGCTCCACCCCCTCTGCTGATCTGGGGAGGGCTGCAGACCACCACATGTCTCCTCCCACACATGTGGAGTCACCAGCCGCTTCTTTTCACCTGACAGTGAGGAGTTTCACCAGGGGGACGTAGCATGTGGGAGGATCACACTATTCCCCCCCAGTTCCCCCTCCCCCCAAACAGGTGCCCCGACCGACCAGAGGAGGCGCAGACACAGCCAATGGTGTCTGTAGGGACGCCCGACCAAGCAGGAGGTAACATGCGGATTCGAACCGCCGATTCCCATGCTGGTAGACAACGCAATAGACCGCTACGCCACTTGGACGCCCACCTAGGTACAATGTAGTACGGCCGAGTCACCTGACCTACATGTCTCTGGACTGTGGGAGGAAACCGGAGCCCCCGGAGGAAACCCACGCAGACACGGCGAGAACATGCAAACTCCACACAGAGGACGACCCGGGACGACCCCCAAGGCTGGGCTACCCCGGGGCTCAAACCCAGAACCTTCTTGCTGTGAGGCGACCACGCTAACCACTGTGCCGCCATTGCGCTGTCAATAATGCCAAAAGTCTCACATGGCTTTTCTTCAGTGTGCTCTGCAGCGTTTGAGCAGAAGGCGTGCACATCACTAACGTGTCGGTGCCACGGATGTGCCCTGAAGTGTCACTTCTCACGCATGAGAGGGATTGGAGGAGAGGCCCCAGTGAGAACGGAGGAAACATATCCACCGGCAACTCACTGTGCATGATAAGAATCCACTCTGGTCCCTTCTGCCAGGAACAAATGGAGTTTGTGCTTTCCACTATGTTAAATGCAATTATTCAAATAGAATTAGCAGCTCGCCCGCCCGCTCGCCCGCTCGCTCTTTACATTTCACAGGACTCCTGCAAAAGGCTTTTGTAGTCATCATACCTCCTGATACACAATTTCCATTTTTGGGGGGCATTCGGGCTCGCGCCCAAATGAATAAAATGCTCGTTTTGCCAAATGATTGCTAGTTCCCCTCATATATGTGTGTGTTTATGTGCAGCGTGGCGAAAGGCTGTATATTTAAAGCTTGTTAAATAGTGCTCTCAATCAGTCTGCAGGAGTGTAACGTCCCCTGTCACGTAAAAGGGGTTAAGAAACAGTACAGCACACCGGCTGTAAAATTAATGGCAGGAGAGTGACATTAGTGTTATAGGTTATTGACCGATTTCGGGGAATTTATGACCCTAATCGAGAGGCAGTGTCAAAGGGAACGAAGCAAATAAGAGTGCCTCTGACAGCACGGCCGTGTCGTAGCCGCCGGACAACTGCAATTTCAGCCCGGCCGGTAAATTGTCGCTGGGACTTTATAAGTCTCCGTGGAGGCTGCTTTTCTCAGGCCGCCTCCGTCCGAGGGCCGTGCCCCGGGCCTGCCTTCCCCCTCCAGGTTAGGTGGAGCCGCACGATGGGGAACACTGCTGCATCTCAGCCCATGTCGAGGCCGGCCTACACACGTGTGTTGTTGCTGCGTATCTGCTAGTGTGTGTGTGTCTGTGTGTGTGTGTTCAGTGGGAGAGGTTAGTTCTCGCATGGCTTCCATGACCATGCTATAATCCGGTGTGCAGCAGTGGGTGCTGGTGTCGTCTCCATGCATTGCTGGACCGGTGTGAACTCGTGGAAGCTCAGCTCAGCTCAGCTCAGCTGCTGTTTAAGGTTCACCTGAAACAGAAATATTCAGTGGTGTCAAGAGGACTCTTCGTCTGTGTACAGGGATGGCCCATAAAGATGACTGAACTTCTGCTTATAAATAATTCTCCTTGAATTTCTGCACGCCGTGACGCGGCTGACACGGCCACTGTTGCGGTCCGAAACGCGGCACGTAAGTGCATAGAGGTTATAGGGAATAATGGGATTGAATAGATCCAGCTGCATCTGTCATTTCCCTCCCCCCTGCATTTGGGGGTTCATCTGATAAAATCCAGACAGATAATTAGCGATGTGCTTTTTCAGCAGTAAACAGTAGTGAGCTGTGTTGAGATGAAGGTAAGCCTGTTTTTAAATGGTAATTTACTATTTAAAAACAGGCTTACCTCACGCCTTGACACTTGGCTCGTTCTGTTTATAAAAAGATCCTCCGACGGGTTCGTTGTCAGCTCCTTGGCGAAGAATCGCCCATAAAAGTGAGGTTTTCCGCAGTAAGCTACCTCCGGGCCATCAGGTTGTGTGAGGACAATTGGCTCCGTGGCGACGCGCCTTCATCGTTCTGCCCCGCCGCTCTGTGGCTTTGTGCAGTGGCTTTGAGGAGCGCTCTAACCTGGTTTCAAAGCCCTGTAGTGTGGTTATGACATGCCCTGCCATCACACATGCCGGGGCCTCTGCAGAATGTATGGAGCCGTGCAGCCATTGTGGGGAGGGGAATGAGTTTTATCCAGCGGTTGACAATTGAATGTAATGGCACTCTCTCCAGGGAGTGGAGTTTTCTATCTATTGATGTTCACACTGATGCAATGTAGCGCTCACTTCATGCCTCCGGGGAGGGTTTGGTCTCCGCTCTTTTAAATTATGCATTTCCATGAGTGCAGTATGGGAGAGAGGGTACCACTGCTGGACGTTCACAATAAACAAAAAGGAAACGATGCACGATGCATTGCATAATCCACAGACATATGAGAATATTGCTGCTGTGGTTCTTTTTATGAGGGAAGCCTTTTAGTATGATGCTATGTGACCAGGCCCGCCCACAGAAATGGCTGGGCCCTTGAAATGGTCCAGTGACCCCCCCCTCCCAATCTGCTTTACTAATATCCACACACGTGTGTGCTGTCTCTCTCCCTCTCTCTCTCTCTCTCTCTCTCTCTCCTACTAAGCCCATACATGTAAACTGAGAGAGACTTACTCAGTAATGGGGGCTGCTACATAGGCACATACACACCATAATATACACATACACACACACACCATAATATACACATACACACACACACACACACACACCATAATATACACATACACACACACACACACACCATAATATACACATACACACACACACACCATAATACACACATACACACACATACACACCATAATAGAACTCTTTGACAGGCGTAAACACCCACAGGTCAACACAAATCTGTTACACTGCGTGCGGGTGGCGTGGCGGTCTATACCATTGCCTTCCAACATGGAGATCACTCTGGATCGAATCCCCATGTTACCTCCGGCTTGGTCGGGCGCCTCTACAGACATAAGTGGCTGTGTCTGCGGGTGGGAAGCCGGATGTGGGTATGTGTCCTGGTCGCTGCACTAGCGCCTCCTCTGGTCGGTCAGGGCACCTGTTCAGGGGGGAGGGGGGACTGGGGGGAATAGCGTGCTCCTCCCACGCGCTACGTCCCCCTGGTGAAACTCCTCACTGTCAGGTGAAAAGAAGCGGCTGGTGACTCCACATGTATGGGAGGAGGCATGTGGTAGTCTGCAGCCCTCCCCGGATCAGCAGAGGGGGTGGAGAGCAGAGACCGGGACAGCTTGGAAGAGTGGGGTAAGTGGACAAGTACAGTTGGGGAGAAAAGGGGAGGGGGGACTGCGATACTTACACCACACGTTTCTCAGTAGAAAATGCAGCGTCTTACCTTCTGGCTTCAGCTTTGCCTCTTGTGCAGCCCTCGTCCTTGTCTTTCTGGAGGCAAAGTCCTTTATGATGTCTTGAAAGTCCATCTGTTTAGCCAGTCAACACTCAGTGGCAGCTATTGCCATTATCATTGCTTATATTTAAGGTGAACAGGATTATTGCTGGTCCCCATGCCCCCCTCCCCCTTACCGGCTGGGCCCCAGAAAGGCCCCCCCCCCGCTTTATGGGCAGCCCTGTGTGTGACGCAGGAATTGAAAAACCCAGACGTGTAAGGGAACAGGATGCTGCCCTTGAGCAGGAGCAGCGCCACAGAAAACACTGCTGATAATTTGAATAACCTACTGTGGACCCACTTAGAGCAAAGCCCTCGGAAGTTGTAGGGTGACTTGTACCGCATGACAGCTTAATCCGCGGAGATGAAGAGGGGGGAACGCAGAAAATATCATTCAGTACTTTGCTGATTGAAAGCATGCCGACACGCCGGCCGGTGTTTTTCATGTGGTGACGAACACATGACCAAGAACAACCTTCCCTTTCAAATCTATCATTAATCTGGCATTTGACAGAGAGTGCAGTGGTATGCTTTTTAATTAAAAGGAAAATCCAATACTCTTATCAAGACTTGCCATTTTACTTTGAGACTTATCGATCGGCTGCTCAGTTATGCAGATCAGCTGCTTTCATCTTGTGTGCAGTTTTGTGTGGTGGCTCGTGATTACTGAAAGGACCCCGTATCGTAACATCTTTTTCAAATCTTCTCTCTCCTTTTTCTTTTCCAAGTTTACGATGCATATAATGCAAGTGTCATGTTTTGTAATCCAGTTTATTTTTATATATTTTAGAGGAAGACGCTTGTCTAGAGGACTGCAGTGTCTATGCAGGTGGTGGTGGGGGGGGGGCAAATTAAGTCACAGGCTGCAGTCAATACACTTCTACAACAGTTTGCATGAGAAGGAAGAGATGCAGCTGCTTCCATACATATGTTGCATGAATTATTTGCTATTGGAATGTTTTAGGTGTGATGGCCTTGCGGCCTGTCCAGGGTGTCTCCCCGGGGGCCTGCCACCCAGTGGCTGCTGGGGTAGACTCCAGCATCCCCGTGACCCTGACAGCAGGATAAGCGGTTCGGGTAATGGGTGGAATGTTTTAGGGTGGTGCAGTGGTTAGCGTGGTCGCCTCACAGCAAGAAGGTCCTGGGTTCAAGCCCCGGGGTTGTCCAACCTTTTGGGTCGTCCTCTGTGTGGAGTTTGCTTGTTCTCCCCGTGTCTGTGTGGGTTTCCTCCAGGTGCCCCAGTTTCCTCCCACAGTCCAAAGACATGTAGGTCAGGTGAATCAGCCGCACTAAATTGTCCCTAGGTGTGTGTGTGTGTGTGTGGTGTGGTGTGGGGGGGGGGGCTGGCCCTGTGATGGCCTGGCGGCCTGTCCAGGGTGTCTCCCCACCTGCCGCCCCAATTACTGCTGGGATAGGCTGCAGCATCCCCGCGACCCTGAGGAAGGATAAGCGGTGTGGATAATGGGTGGATGGATGGATGGATGGGTGGGTGGATGGAATGTTTTAAAGCGGCAGCGTTTTAAGCTAGCTGGAGACCATTCTGTCTTTTGACATGTTCTTTTGTTATCGTGGTATTCGGCGTCTGCAAGGTGAGGCTTGTCATCATGGGGTCGGTTCAAGGCGGACACATTCACACAAGTGAGAGAGGGGAAACTGTGCCACTGATGATCTTTCACAGCGGTAGGCTAATTGCCTGCATACCTCTGTGTCTCACACACTTTCTTTTTTTCTTCTTCCATTATGTGTGATAATGGAATTAAAAACATGTTGCCAGAGGTCTTTGCAATTTGGAAAATAAGTCCATTAAGTTCATTAATTTAATAATGGCAATAATAATGAATAAAAAGTATTGCTCAATTAGAGGGGAGCGTACGGTTGGCTGTTTCACATTCATCTGAAATCACCTTAGTGTGCAATAGCTTAATGAGATTATAATGGAATTGATATCGCATAGGTAGTGAATTAAACCGTTACTAGAAAACCCATTAGAAATGAAATTCAAGTCCTGAAACACTTGTCACAGCTAAAATAGGACTCTATTTTTGTTATTAGCCTTTGTCAGAAGTGGTATTAGTAGAGAATCAGTCTTACTTTAAATATTGGCCAGAGCACTGGAAGTGAAACTCTTGAAAAAAAAATCATTATGCAAAGTGGTATTTCTTAATAAAAGTTAGTAATTGAAAATGTTTGTCATTCTGTCAGTTAGTTGTTTTGTGTTGCATTAGTGCTGTGTTGGTGGCGTCATCCATCGATTGCATCAGCGGCGGTCTGCTCGGGTTTCATAGTCACCGTTTCCAGACCAGCAAAGCTGCTGAGGACTTCAGTTAAAGTTACCCAGACAGCACATTCGTAGTAATCTAAAAAGGTCAGTATAAATTACACTGCTTATTTCAGTGAAAAAGGCAGGTAATCTGAGCTCCCGCTAGTAGTTTCTTTTCATGCTGCTCCAGTATATTCCCACTGAGCCGCGCCGCAGCTTTGACTCTTTGACTTTTACACGCTGACACTTGATTACAATTTACGTACTGTTCCTTTTAAGGCCGGCAAGAATTGGACGAGATGAACTTTTAATTCGCGCCTGGATATTACAATAATTTGATGTGTTTTATATTCTTAACGGCTCTCTTCACCGACACACTTAAGATAATGTATCGTCGGAAGGTGTTGTTAAAATCAGAAATAGGTTGGCTCGTAAGTCTACTGCCCTGCTAAGATAGCCTGTATAAGATGCAGTTAAAGATGTAGTTCATGCATCACCCAGCATGCAGCTCATGCATCTTAGGTGATGCAAGAACATCTGTTGCTGACAGTAGTCTTTGTACCTACTCACAGACACAGAGTGTTATAATAATGTACATGTTTTATTCCACACTGACATGTTGTTCGTCCGTCGCGGCGACAAGGACCATCTAGTCACCCTGTAGGGGTCGATTTCTGTGGGTGCAAAGATGGCTGGTTAGTCCAATCTGCACCCTGAGTGTTCTCTGGCAGTGTGGGCCTGGGACAGTGGGAGTAGCTGGAGGGTTGCTGGCACGGTCTTTCCTGGCCTGCCTGCGGCTCTCCGCTGCAGCAGTCCTGGCGGCCTCACATGTGTTTGCACCATTTCGGACAGCTGCACGCCACTCTCCTCTGTTCAGAGCTTTCTGTTCCCATGTGCCACAGTTGATGGTGAAGACCTTTAGGGAAACCTTCAAGGTTTTTGAAATGCTTTTTTTGACCACCATGGGAGCGCTTGCCTTGTTTGAATTCACCATATAACCGTTTCTTTGGGAGCCGGTGGTCTGGCATGCGAACTACGTGGCCCACCCAACGAAGCTGTGATTGCATGAGGATGATGTGTATACTCGGCAGTCTTGAGCGAGTGAGGACCTCTGTGTCAGGGATCTTCTCATCCCGCTTTGTGCCAAGACGTTTTCGGAGGCATGTGGTGTGAAAGTGGTCCTACTCACAGACACATAGTGTTATAATAATGTATGTGTTTTATTCCACACGAACATATCCGCCGTTTGAAACAGGAAGAGAATTAAAAACTCAAAATAAATTAATGATTATAAAAAGGGTGAGGGTACTGTTTTAAAGAAGTAATGGGTAAAGGGAAATCCTTAATTGAAAATAAAATAAGCCACTCAGGCTCTGGCAGCTGCTCACAGGAAGCCAACCACTCCCACTTGTTTTGGGCCTGCCCAAAAGTAAATACCTTTTGGCGTAAGATTTATATAGAATTAGTGACTATATTTGGGACAAAAATAACTTAATTGGGATGAACTCCGCCTCAGTCTATTACATGCAACACTCACTAACAGAATACAAGTTACTTATTTGGAGTATTGAGTGTAGCTGATAGAAAAGCAATGACAAAGAAGTGGTTTAAGCCAGACAACCCATCTATAGAGGACCGGTATGATGGCATCTATAGAGGACTGGTATGATGGCATCTATAGAGGACTGGTATGATGTCATCTATAGAGGACTGGTATGATGGCATCTATAGAGGACTGGTATGATGTCGTCTATAGAGGACTGGTATGATGTCGTCTATAGAGGACTGGTATGATGTCATCTATAGAGGACTGGTATGATGTCATCTATAGAGGACTGGTATGATGGCATCTATAGAGGACTGGTATGATGTCGTCTATAGAGGACTGGTATGATGTCGTCTATAGAGGACTGATATGATGTCATCTATAGAGGACTGATATGATGTCATCTATAGAGGACTGGTATGATGTAATCTATAGAGGACTGGTATGATGTCATCTATAGAGGACTGGTACGATATCATCTATAGTGGACTGGTATGATGCCATCTATAGAGGACTGGTATGATGTCATCTATAGAGGACTGGTATGATGTCATCTATAGAGGACTGGTATGATGCCATCTATAGAGGACTGGTATGATGCCATCTATAGAGGACTGGTATGATGCCGTCTATAGAGGACTGGTATGATGTCCTCTATAGAGGACTGGTATGATGTCATCTATAGAGGACTGGTATGATATGATCTATAGAGGACTGGTATGATGGCATCTATAGAGGACTGGTATGATGTCATCTATAGAGGACTGGTATGATGTCATCTATAGAGGACTGGTATGATGTCATCTATAGTGGACTGGTATGATGTCGTCCATGACGTTTCTATGATGGAAAGAATCAGCTTCTCCATGAGGCTTGAGGAAACCAAATTTGAGAAAATTTGGGAGAAGTGGAAATTGTGTACTTCCCCCGTAAACGACCTACTTTTGTTTAAATTTGTTTATGTAAGTGTGGTTTTTGTACTTTTTTTCTTTTATCTCAAATGGAAAAAGACCCCATGTCATTTTTTCTTTTTCTTTTTTTTTTGAACCAGATTTTTTTTTTTTTAAGTTCAATTTTTCTTTAAAAGCCATCCATATGAAACATGTTACAGGACTGGTCCATAAAAGAAGAGGGGGGGCAATTAATAAAAAATGAGGCACAGCGCTGCAGCATTTACACAAGAGAAACAATACAGTGAAATTAAATAATTATTGTATACATGGATCCGATTCATACCCAATGTCCCCAATTCTTCAATTATTTGTCCACAGTTAGTACCCACTTAAGTCCAAGTTATATTTAACTCCCAGAGATCCCAACAGCTTCTTCCATTTCCGCAGAAAAAGATGCGTCCTTCCATCAATATAGCGTCCTGTTTTTTCCAGAGTCACAACCTGGGAGAGCAGAGATTTCCATATGCAAGTAGAATGCTGTGTTTTTGGTTCGGTCATTAGTCTGTAAAATGCAGGAACGGCGGTTCGCTTTATAAAAGTATCTGACTAAAGGGGATTATGTGGAAATGCTGTTAATATGTGATTCCAAATAAAAAAATAAAAAATAAAATAAAATAAGGTTTACCGAGTATATTCCTTTGTTTGGCCAGATTTGAAAACAAATTGACCCCTTAACTTTTTTTTGTTGTTGCTCAAAACGGACATGTCGCATGTTGCATTGTTGGATTAAAATGTCCCGAATGTTAAAGTGTAAAAAGTTGAGAAAATGACTCTTGTAGGCAGTAAATACTGCAGAATCCCAACCCAAACCCCAGACTACATCACACGCTCCCCAAAAATACAGCTTTTTGTCTTTCTTTTTATTTATTTATATATTTTTGTTTTAGCTTCACCTCACATTTCGTTACACCGGCACAAAACAGTGCAGCAGCATGTGTGCGTCTCATCCCATCATCACCTGACCTCTGACCTTCTAGCGGCGTGCCACAGAGGTCCACTTTCCACATGAAGGTTGCGAATTCTTAATGAAAAGAATGAATGAGTGAGTCTGGGTTGGCTGCCGTATGAAAATAGGCTTGTGTGGGGTGTCCGGGTAGCGTGGCGGTCCGTTCCGTTGCCTACCAACACAGGGTCGCCGGTTCGAATCCCCGTGTTACCTGCGGCTTGGTCGGGCGTCCCTACAGACACAATTGGCTGTGTCTGCAGGTGGGAAGCCGGGTGTGGCTGTGTGTCCTGGTCGCTGCAGTAGCGCCTCCTCTGGTTGGTCGGGGCACCTGTTCAGGGGGAGGGGGAACTGGGGGGAGTAGCGTGATCCTCCCACGTGCTACGTCCCCCTGGTGAAACTCCTCACTGTCAGGTGAAAAGAAGCGGCTGGTGACTCCACATGTATGGGAGGAGGCATGTGGTAGTCTGCAGCCCTCCCCAGATCAGCAGGGGGGGTGGAGCAGAGACCGGGACGGCTCAGAAGAGTGGGGTAATTGTCCGGATACAACTGGAGATTAAAAAGGGGGGGGGTAAAAAAAATAGGCTTGTGTGTGTGTGTGTGTGTCAAGGTTTCTGGGGGTGTGTTTGCTAACCAGGGTAGCAGGAACCACGGAGAGAGGGAGGAAGTAGCTTGACTTAAAGAGGGCGAGGAGGAGGAGGAGGAGAGAGGGAGAACGAGGTAGAGAGAGAGAGGTTCTTCATATACAAACTGTCTGCACAATGCAAGCACGTGCATCAAGACATGTGTGTGTGTCTGCTTGTATGTGTGTTTGTGCACGTGTGCAATTGAATGGGTGTGTGTGTGTGTGGTGTGTGTGTGTGTTTAATTAATATTTAAGCCACCTTCGGCATACCCTGGAAAAGCAGTGAAGGGGATTGTGTTTTCTTGGATCCCTTAATCCTCTGAATTAGCCGTTTAATAACAAGAAGCCATTTGTAGATTAGTAAGATCAAGCTTCCAAGACGTGCTTGTGTACAATCTACTTAAACGCCTTGATTTTTGATGTTGTGAGACCCCCCCCCTTATCTAATAATGTATATGTTTTTGATGTTGTGAGACCCCCCCTTATCTAATAATGTATATGTTTTTGATGTTGTGAGACCCCCCCTTATCTAATAATGTATATGTTTTTCATGTTGTGAGACCCCCCCTTATCTAATAATGTATATGTTTTTCATGTTGTGAGACCCCCCTTATCTAATAATGTATATGTTTTTGATGTTGTGAGACCCCCCTTATCTAATAATGTATATGTTTTTGATGTTGTGAGACCCCCCCTTATCTAATAATGTATATGTTTTTGATGTTGTGAGACCCCCCCTTATCTAATAATGTATATGTTTTTGATGTTGTGAGACCCCCCCTTATCTAATAATGTATATGTTTTTGCATCAGCGTTTATAATAATGAACCCCGAGGACTGCATGCATTCTGTACTACATCTGTGTGTGTCAGCATAAATGCGTGGATGTATATATTTTCTGTAACACACACACATACACACATGGTGTGTATGTGTGTGTGTATGTGTGTGTTTCTAGACACGTTTGTCTTTGTGAACATAATTGTGTGCGTAGGTGTGCAAGCATAGTATACTCTGTGTGTGTGTGTGTGTGTGTGTGTGTGTGTGTGTGTGTGTGTGTGAGAATGAGCCCGTACGGGATCTCCTACGTGTGAGCACTTCCCTGTCAGCCCGAGTGTACAAAGCGCCGCGGTGTTGTGAACGGCGGCGGTTGGAGCTGTGCGGGTGTATCCTGGCGAGCCGGCGGCTGAGGGCAGGCATGAATGAGCCCTGTGATCCTCTCCATCCTGATCCCATCTTCCGCTATCAGCGCTCGGCGGCATCATTTGCCAGCGGTGACAGCCGCATCTGTTTAACCACAACAGATCAGTGTGTCCCACAAGCTCTGTGTTTCTAATCATCCCTGCGCAGGAATCTCCCTCTTTGTTGTCGTTGGCTGATAGTGTCTCCGCTACCCCGTACCCCCCCACCCCCACCCCCACCCGGCAAATATCAGAGATTGATTGCTTTTGTCTTGTTATCGGCGAGGTTCAGGTGAGATCGACATGTGCCGGCAGGATAAGAAGCCTCAGATTATACAAGGGCTCTCTCAAACAGGGTTTTCCCTCAGTATATGAGTGGGATGGCTTTAAACATGCATGGATGACCTGCAGAAAAGTGTTGATGGGGAATAATTAGCAGCATTAAGGGGACAGGAACTAGGTCAAGGCAGCCATGTGATTATTTTCAGCAGCCACATGCCAGGAAAAAGTCACCCGTCGGCTTAATAAAAGAAATTCAGCCGATGTTACTTGAAATAAAGTACAGAAACCTCTTGTGACCTGAGCCAGGATGATGGCCCTGGTTTCTGAAGCGGTACCCGGACGCCCTGCGTCGGTCCCTCGCCGTCCCTAAAGGGATGCGGGGGGAGAAGAAACGAAGATCTCCAACAAGGCGGGGGTTGCAGGGCGAATTGTCTCGGCCACGCCGTGTGCATGGTGCAGGGTGGGGTGGCGCTCCCTCCGCACACCAGCCACACATCCTAAATAATTCACGCTCTGCGTGAGACTCCTCAGACGGCCTCGCTGCCGCCATTAGACACTCTGCATGCCAGCGTTTCCTCCCCCGCTCGCTCTCTTTCCCTCCCCCACTCGCTCTCTTTCCCCCTCTTTTTTAGGGGTTTGTTTTGCACATTCGGAGTCACAATGCAAACGTGACAGTCTCTCCCTTTGAAGAAATAAGTGTAAGAGGTGGCACGGCGAGGAGGGAGGAGGGAGGAGGCGGGGTGAGAAGTGAGTAATGTGTTGGGTCGATGAGAGTTCACGGGCGATCCGATACAGAAAAGCGAGTTTACATTGCGTAATACTTCAACGTTAACATTTTTTTTCAGAGTTCAGCAGATTTTCTGAAACTCTTTGACTTTTTTCTTTTTCTTTTTTCATGTTTTTGAGCAATGCCTCATTGACAATGTCTCCCTCGTGCAAAATGCATGAGCGCGGCGTGGATCGATACAGGCAGGCGCTTTAATCTCTCCACCTAGACAGCCCCCGCACTGAGGCGCTGAACCCACACCCCATGGCTGCCGCCGCTGCAGCCCAGAGTCCGGGATCGGCCCCGCTGACACGGGGTCAACTCAAGGGGGCGTGCTGACCAGAACTGATGCTGCATGTAACCCGGACTCCAGCAAACTCTGTAAACCATGTCTGAGTTTTGGTTTTTTGTCCCCCCCTTTTTTTTTCTCCCCAATTGTACCCGGCCAGTTACCCCACTCTTCCGAGCCGTCCCGGTCTCTGCTCCACCCCCTCTGCTGACCCGGGGAGGGCTGCAGACTACCACATGCCTCCTCCCATACATGTGGAGTCACCAGCCGCTCCTTTTCACCTGACAGTGAGGAGTTTCACCAGGGGGACGTAGCACGTGGGAGGATCCCGCTATTCCCTCCAGTCCCCCTCCCCCCTGAACAGGCACCCCGACTGACCAGAGGAGGCGCTAGTGCAGCGACCAGGACACATACCTCTTTGAGGCTGCAGTTGTTTGGCCAGTCAGTTGGTGGTGTCGGGGTGCCGTCACGCTCTGTTGGGGTTCGCTCTGTCTCACGTGAAGCTCCGATCGTGTTGTGCGCTAACATTCAGGGGGAAAAAGAAAGGTATTGAAGGTCTCTCCAGATGCTTGGCATTCATAACCATTAACAGGGGGGGGAACCATTACAACCTATTCCGTGCTGCATTAACAAAACCAGATGTTCCAACGGACGAAGAAAGACCACCCAGAGTAACTCGTCATCATTGAAATGGCTGTTTCCAAGCTGTGTGATGTCAACAGCCCCTCTCATGTAAGAAAGTTGGCCGACAAGGTGTGCTGCCTGAACGCCTGTTCAAGCCTTTGGACCCGGGGTGGAAAAATGCAGAAAATGTGAAAAAGAAAATGGCGAAAGACTAATGCGAAGCGTGAAGGATGAGAGTCTCGGGTTCGGTCGAGCGTCCCCATATAATGTGTGGCGTCTTAGAAATGATGCACAATGGGGTCGTTTTCCTCCGCTCTGCTTTTCCATTGTCTTCCACTCTCGCACTCCCCCCTCCTGCACCCACCCACCCACAATGCAATGCAGCTTTTGTTCACTCATTCTTTTAACCGTTTCTTTGGCCGCGAGTTGTCATGGCAGGACAAATTAAGGAAGCGGTAATAGGGTTATGTCAAGTAGACGGAGGTGCTGGCTCTGTGTGGATGCCTCCCTCCCTCTGTCTCCATGAAAGGTTACTCCGCTTGGTGGGCTTTGTCTCCCCTGCTGTAATGAGAAAAGCAACAGACAAGCCTCCATCAGTTCTACAACGCCCACTGACAGACAGCATTTAGAGACTTGGCAAAAAGAGGCTATAAGATAAGAGCGAATACGCATCACCCTAAGTAATACAGCAACATGAGCATGACTGATGACAACGGACACACTAGGCCAGGAAACACAATCCCTCGTTCCAGACCTTCTGTGTTTGACTCTACCTGTATGAAGTGTTTATGAATAAGTGCTGTGTGTGTGTGTGTGTGTGTGTGAATGTTCATGTGGATGTACATATACAGAATCTGTAACACACACACATCTTTCTGCCTGCCTAGCTATCTGTCTTTATTATTATTTATATATGTATATGTATGTATGTATATATATATGTATGTATGTATATATATATATGTGTGTGTATATATGTGTATGTGTGTGTGTGTGTGTGTGTGTGTGTGTGTGTATGTGTGTGTGTGTGTATATATATGTGTGTGTGTGTGTGTGTGTGTGTGTGTGTGTATATACACACGCACACACACACACACAATATATATATATATGTATATATACACACACACACACACACACACACACACACACACACACACACACATATATATATATATATATATCTCCATCCATCCATTAGCCGAACCGCTTATCCTGCTCTCAGGGTCACGGGGATGCTGCAGTCTATCCCAGCAGTCACTGGGCGGCAGGCGGGGAGACACCCTGGACAGGCTGCCAGGCCATCACACAGGGCCGATACACACACACACACACGCACACACACACACACACACACATTCATATCTAGGGACAATGTAGTACGGCCGATTCACCTGACCTACACGTGTTTGGACTGTGGGAGAAAAGCGGAGCACCTGGAGGAAACCCACACAGACACGGGGAGAACATGCAAACTCCACACAGGGGACGACCCGGGACGACCCGGGGCTCGAACCAAGAACCTTCTTACTGTTTGCTGTGAGGTGACCGCGCTAACCACTGTGCCACTGTGCCGCCACCCATACATACATACTATGTGTGTGTATACATGTATTTGTGTGTGTGTGTGTGTGTATATATGTATATATATAATTATTACTCTATATATGTTTTCTGTTTTTATACCCAACCTCTTCTTTTTTTTCCTCGTTTTGTTGCACTTTGTGACTTGCAGCTACTCTCTGCTGGAACGAGCGATAACTTGCCCTCAACAGGGTAGCATGACAAACCAGACATCTTTAAAATATTGAGCGGAGATTGCAGCATTTTGGTTGAGCGGAAAAGCGGCATGATATTACATTCACGACACTGACTTCCATACAGAGATATTACCCTCACATTTCTTCCCCCTCCTTTGGGCAGAATTTTCTGAAACCCGTCGCCTCTCTCTGCTCCCCGCCGTGAGGGGGTGAATGTCAGCGGAAAATCTGTATCTGTGCATTTGTCCCCAAAGGTATGATTTGATGGCGTTGAGGTGGAGAGAATGCAAAAAGGTGGCAGGACCCCTTTTGAATGATTGGTAATGTGGGCGCAGGGCAAGGGTGGCTCTTTGCTAACAACAGCAAGGCGCTCTTGGCACCTCTGACTAGACAGACGGCTCGCAGCCTGGCAGGCACGCTGTGTCTACTTACACACTCAGTAGACAGAACGACACATACGAAAACACACACTGGCAAACACAAAAGCAAAGCGCCGGTACAACAGACAAACACACACGCACTCACACACTCGGAGGAACACATGCGCGTGCACACACGCACACACACACACACAGGGAGTAGTGACATGGACACAACAGGCAGAGACAGACACACACCTTCAAACGCACACAAACACGGCTACACAAACCCACTCAGCCACATGCAAAAGCCTTCACTCAGCCCTCTGGCCTTGCTGTGGTTTGCATTGACGTGATGTGTACGCGTGAGGCTGTGGTGGCCCTGTGTGGCCTGTAGTATTGATGTACTATTTCTCAGCCACCGCTGCTAAATGTGAGCACATGGCAGGTACAATCTGAACCCGTGACCCCACAGGGAGATACACGAGCGTTCAGAGATGATATTGGTCCAAATGGGTCTCCTGTTCCCTCCAACTGCCTGTTTAGAGTAATGGTTAAAGATATGCCAGCAAGAAGGGAACATTGGTCATGACCAATCTGTTCCCAAATGGAACACACTGTGTGTCACTGCTCCAATCTATGTTATTGACTTTGCCTTGGGCTTCCACCATTATGGTTAAGGTTGCTGGGATTTTTTATTTTATTTCCTCTTTTTTTTTTTTTAATGGTCAGAGAAGGAAAAATTTTTGAAACACAGGTTGGATAGTAGATTTGGAGAATGATTGCTTCCAATAGTGTAGTCCATTTTCTGTAAGGTTTCTGGAGAATAACTAATGTCTCTGTCACTTCACTGGTTATTTTTGAAATATGTTATATTCCGACACCGAGTTGAGCCGAACCAGTTTTGTTGACCCCGGCGTGACATATGCTTTAACCATTCACAGGCCAACTTATCACCATCACGCCGGTCCAGAACTAACACCGACTTGACTCTGGTTCTTTCTATATTGAGGTGTTGCTCTCAGCGCTGGTGGGTCCCTTGTTATTTCAGATCCCATTCTCACTGTAGGGAAGAAACGTCTGTAGCTAGTTAATCACTAATATAACTCAGCTGTGTCTGATTGCTAATTCCCTGCAGGTGTGTTGCTGATGAGACAGAGCTATGCCGGGCTCTTTGCTCCCAGCCGACACACAAAACACACCCCACTGCCACAGTCTCATGCCTTATGCAGGAAGCGTCGACCCCACCGTTTCTGTTGCCTCGGTGACTTTGTTGCTAGATTTAACAAGTCGTCATACCTCTACGGTGACTTGATTCTTCAAAAGCAACAAGAGAGACAAAGCTAGTAACATTTTCTGACCTTTGGGAGAATGTTTGTGTTGGCACCAATACATTTAGCAACAAAGTGATGTAGAATATTCACACTTAACACATTCTCACCTATAGGGATTTCACAGAATAGCCAACTATCAAAACCGATAGTCGACACTGTGCATAGTTGTAGACTAATTGGTCATCTGTCGTTTTAGCACTCTGCAGTAATAAAGCAGTGATAATGCAGATATGCACCCGGGGGGTGCTGTGGTTCCAACAGATTTCTTGGAACATTACTGCGTTATTCCATGTTAAAGTGGAAGTAGACAACTTTTCAACCCCCCCTAGTGTTTCCAAGTGGTATTGTGTGCACCACTGTCGCAAAGACAACCAGATAGATGGCTTTCCATTTATTAGCAGCCTGGCTACTGTCCAAAGCAAGAAACAACTGTAAGAATCCCAATTTGAACTAGAAACCCTGACCTCAGTGCTATGATAAAGGCAGAGTAAAACATCTGGTAATAGGCAGGTGGCGTTACTTACTGATCAAGTAGAAATAATCCCAACTGAAAGTCAGTTTGGAGCCATCTCAAGTCCCGGAGTTATCTACATCACGTGACTGTCCATCCGAGGTTCACCCTTGTTTTATCTCGTCTCCTATCACTCTCCCTCTTCACCTTCTTTGCCTCTTCCATCAACTTGTTTCCTTTTCTTTTGCCAGGTAGAGTTTCCACAGTTACTTCAGTTGTTCCACCATCTGCCGTTGCCTAGCCCGCTACTGGGTGGTTGACGCACTTCCTGTGCCATAAATCAATTTTGCTGGGAAAAATCGTATCCGGTGGCAGATAGAATTGCATAATGAAAGCGAGGCTTATAGAGAAGCAACCTAAACGCCGATGGTGTCATTATTCTATTGCTATTACATTGTACAATCAACATTTACTTCATAGTGATAAGTTAAGCGAAAATTTTGTCTACTTCCACTTTAGATAAACAGAATCATATTCTACATTTTGCCATGTTAAATAAATGACTTTAAGGTATTTACATTAAGGAGAGAGTCCCCTGTTTTGGCTTAAAGTGTGATTGTGACTTTACTTTGTCAGTTTATCCAACTTAAATTTTTGAGATCACAGCCCTTTCCTGTTACTACCGGTATCCCCCAGGGCTCTGTATTGGGGTCCCTCCTATTTATTATTTACCTATTACCTCTTGGCCACATTTTCATGAAATCTGGCATTCAATTGCACTGCTACGCGGATGACACCCAGCTCCATCCGTCCAGCAAGCCTACCTCCACTCTTCCGCCCACTTCTCTTTCTGGTTGCTTACTAAAAATTAAATCCTGGTTTTCATACCACTTCCTCAAACTTAATAGTGATAAAACCAAGGTTCTCCTAGTACGTACCAATTCGCCTCAGGTTAAGAGTCTGGGTGTCATCCTGGACAGCACATTATCTTTTGAAGCTTACATCAACAATGTTACTTCCACCTACGCAATATTAATCGTCCTGGCCCGTCGCTTGCACCTAACAGCACCACCATACTCACCCACACCCTGGTTACATCCTGTATTGACTACTGCAATTATGTCCTCTTTGGTCTTCCTCTCAAGTGTTTTCATAAACTTCAACTGGTCCAGAATTCAGCTGTCTGTATCATTACCAGAACTCCTTCCATAGATCACATCACTGTTGTTCTTCAGTAACTCCATTGGCTCCCTGTTAAATACCGCATTGACTTCAAGATCCTGCTCCTCACCTTTAACACTAGAACGACCGGGATTTCACTCCTACCTAAACAACCACGGGTGGTCAAAATGAACCTGGTTCTTAAACTCTATATTCTGTCAAGATAAGCACCCAATTAAGATATTAATGCATTGCATATGTTAGTATGTCTGTTAGGAAATGACTGACACCAAAATTAAACGATTTAAATTTCAGAGACATGGTCGAACTTGAAAAGCAAAATTGGAAAAAGTGAAAATATTACCTGAAAAACAAAACAGAAAACACATATCGCTAATCTAACAAACGTAACAAGGCCGAGAAAACGTGAAATGTAAAAAAGAACTGAAATAGAATGATCATGGGCAGTCATTTTGACTGCCACAGTTTTTAAACTCTATATTCTATCAAGGTAAATACCCAATTGAGATATAATGCATTACATATGTTAGTATATCTGCTAACAAATGACTGACACCAAAATTAATATTTTAACAACTTTATAGCTATTTTTCAAACAGTTTAAATGGCCGCTGTCCAACGCCTGTAAATGCTGCAACGCCTCGGTGGTAGCCATGGTGCGTCTGAAACGGCGTCTGTACCCAGACATGTTGGACATAATCACACATCAAGTTTAGACTATTTCTCTGCACTGGAGAAGGCTAGTGTGTTTCTAGGACACAGCGACGAACTTCCCGAAGGAAATGACGCGACCAACACGACGTGCACCATCATCATCAGGTCGAGTGTCCTCGGATGGATCCGACCCTTTGACGCCACCCGTCTCTATCCTGCGTTGTGTAAGAGTCATATTCATCTTTTGATAGCTTGTTTAGTAAGACGAGTCTTACTAAAACACGTCCATGTTTCACTACAACTATAGACGTGAGCAGTATCAGATTCGACTGAGCCGGTGACCCTGACTGTTGACCACAAAAAGGTTCTTCCGCTCAGCGTCTTGTGAGCTTCACCGCTGGTCATTGATTGGCTCCTCCGCTGAAATATCACATCCACTACGCTGCATCCCCGTAGCTTTGTTATTTAACCCATAACCGGGGTAACCTTGCCTTGTTATCAGGGCGTGTTCACATGCTAGTGGGCCATGATAATGAGTCTACGAGGGGTTCCTCCTCTGGGGGTCTCTGTTCGGTGTTGCCCCCCCTCCCCCACCCTTAGCCTTTTGCTAAAAAACCTTATCCCACAAGGTAGCAGTGTACCGGTTTCTTTATAGGGCGCCGGTGATTCACCCTTAGTCAGAGCCCCGTTAGTGAAAACAGTCTGAGGGTGGAGGAGGTGGGGTTGACTTGTCTGGGAGAAGCTTTACATGGCGCTAGGCGGCTTGTGTGTTTTTGACACACCAGACCACACCAGACGCGCACAATCACACGCAAATTACGACTGGTCATTTTGACCGGTTATGGTCATTTTAGGCAAACCTTATCATAGCTTTTTTTGTGCAATTGGTCTAAAACTCATATTGATGCAAATACATGCAATTTTAGGAGAATTCAGGGAGCGGCGGGTCTGTATCTTTTTTTCCATACTTATTAAACTTTGGAAATCCAAAAACGTCTTGGTCATTCTAGTGTTAAGGCCTTAATAACCCAGCTCCTTCATATCTTTCTGAACTCCTTCATATCCACACGCCCTCCCACACTCTCACAGCCTCTTCTGCTCTCCAACTCACTACACCATCAGCCCCGCTGGACTACCATGGGGTCTAGAGCCTTCGGTCGTTCTCCCCCCGCCTATGGAGCTCTCTCCCACAAGACCTTCACAACACTGACTCTCTTTCAGCCTTCACATCCCATCTCAAAACGCACCTTTTCAAACTGGCATATTCAGTCTGATCCACGCTGCGCTGAGCTGTGTGCAGATGGGGATTTATACTTATCTGTTGTGTTAACTTTTTATTGTCTACCTGCTTTGTTTTGACTTTATGCTGTCTGATACAGAGCTGCCGGTTTTTTATTGTCTTCTGTAAGGTGTCCTTGAGTGCTCTGCAAGGCGCCTACAAATAAAATGTATTATTATTGTTATTTAGTGATGGCAGCTGTTGAAAACACGAACAAACCACATGGTAAAAAAAGCCATTAATTTTACTTTAATCAGTTTTGAATACACACTCATCTGTGTTTCATATCTACGCTAACCATTTACGTAAGTTGAATTGTCCTCAGCGAGTCTCGTTCGACTCACGTAGCGTTTCTTGTGATGTGGGAAACAAACTGCAGCTGTGTTTTATACCGTTATCCTCCGTCGGAAAGTGACCCGTGTTCAGTCGTTTAACCTGTGACGGTGTAGGGTTCAATTCCTCATTAGACACTAGCTGCTGTGCTAATCTGTGGTTTCCTCGCATTAAGAGTAATTTCAAGAAATGTGAATGCTTCTTGTTGGTGACGCCGTTTAGTTCACATGATGTAGGACAACCAAACGAATATATACTTGGCTGAAAGTCATCCGAACGCGGCCACTAGTTAAACCAAAACACCTGCAAGAAGGCAATCACAGGGGCGTCCAGGTGGCGTGGTGGTCTATTCCATTGCCTATCAACACGGGGATCGCCGGTTCGAATCCCAGTGTTGCCTCCGGCTTGGTCGGGTGTCCCTACAGACACAATTGGCCGTGTCTGCAGGTGGGGAGCCGCATGTGGGTCTGTGTCCCGGTCGCTGCACTAGCGCCTCGTCTAGTTGGTGTTCAGGTGGGGAGGGGGGACTGGGGGGAATAGCGTGATCCTCCCACGTGCTACATCTCCCTGGTGAAACTCCTCACTGTCAGGTGAAAAGAAGCGGCTGGTGACTCCACATGTATGGGAGGAGACATGTGGTAGTCTGCAGCCCTCCCTGGATCAGCAGAGGGGATGGAGCAGGGACCGGGGAAGCTCAGAAGAGTGGGGTAATTGGCCATGTACAATTCGGGAGAAAAAAGGGGGGTCCAAAAAAAGAAGAAGAAGGCAGTCACGTTGTTACTGCTCTGGCTCTGACAGGCTTGCTGGGGTTGTAGACCAATCAGAGTGCAGCTCATTTGTAAACAGCATCTAAGAGCCAATCGAGGACTCTGCCATTTCAGCTACACCCAGGTTGGTCCCGCCCGCTGGCTGTATTTGAGACCTTTTTCACGTCAATTGGTTGTTGTTATTGGGTAAAAAAATATATATGTATCTCCCCCGATTATAATCGACTACCTGACTACTTTCTGGGAGAAGTTGACGACTGCTAAAACGCAGCAGTCGTGGAAGCCCTGCTGACCCATGCTAACAAGAGCAAAGGCCCACAGTAGTGCGTGTGAGATGATGTCAGTACACAGGGTGTGGGACAAGGCTGCGGACAGGAATTCATCCACGCCACTGAGCGCTGGCTAAAAAAGGTGTAGTGTGAAAAATGTTTCATCTTATAAAAATCACGTGAACTGATATGAAGAAATGACTGATTCAGTGTACATGTTAGTAGTTCCATCATCCAGACTGCTGTCTATTGGTTCTTTAAATGTGTAGCCTGGTTTCATTATATCACTCATTTTGGTGACACAATTCTTGGAAATGCATCAATACTGTAGTTGATCTGTGTGGTTTCTAATTTCTGTAAACGTATACATTGTTTTGTCATTTACCTTTTTCCATCTTCCGCTATTGTGGCCCTTTCTCTCCCATGCGTAGGAGAAAGGCTTTAGTGTCATTTGTGTGGAGATGACACAAATAAATGACACATATCCATGTGTCATTTATATGGAGATCATATGCAAATTAGCTGACAACATCATGTAGCAAGGTTCTAGTGACTTTTGGGGCAGCCAGTACTGATTTACTTTGCAGAAAATAAATCAAAGACATGCATGTTAGGGTTAATACTCCTGTCTGTGCCCCTGACCCAGGCGGGGCAAGAAGAGCTAGAGTTGGTCCCCGGGCACTGCAAGGCCACTGCCCACTGCTTCCAGTGTGTGTTGGGGTGGGTTAAACGCAGAGGATGAATTTCCGGTGTGTGTGTCGGGGTGGGTTAAACGCAGAGGATGAATTTCCCCACGGGGTTCAATAAAGTTAGAAAAGATGGCAGTGCTGATCAGAACTCATGCAGATCAACACAAGCAGTAATAGCAACAATAGCTGATCGTATGTGCCTGAACGTGCCCGTTTTGACTGTGTGTGTCTGTATGCATGCTTTTATATTGTGTGCTTGTTTCTTTTTGTTTCCAGCGAGCTCTTGACTGTCGCCTACAGGGTATTTTTTCTCTTTGTTAATCATATATCTTACTGACTCTCCACCAACCCTGCAAAACCAAGCTAGGTGCACTCATTCTTGCTAACCCAACATAGTATGTGGTCACACGCTCACGCCTGCGCTGTGACAACTTCCCCAAAAGTGACTCTCAGCATTAGTGAATATTTCATCATTGATCTGATGTGATTTCCACGCATGGCTGTCGGTTTGCCCCGTCAGCTCGCTCTCTCTTTCTCGCTCTCTTGCGCTACGTATCTCTCACTAGGCCTGGAGGGCTAACCGGGCATGACCGATCCCTGCTTGCCAACTCCTGCTGCACCTTAGCAAAGCTCTCCCATGTGTTCCACCCACCCCGCCTTTCATCAATCTGCCCTGGTGCTCCATAGCCGCAGGCTGGCTGCAGCTCAGGATGAGAGGGCAACAAACGCTCTTGGTATTGACATTGACTGTCCACCACTATTAAGTTTCCCTATGTGTCCTTCATACCCTCCTTCCTTCCTTCCTTCCTTGTCAGAGCTGGGCTTGACTGGCTGGTAGCACGGTTGGTGGATGCATCAGGGGTTGGGGGCTTGAGATGTGGTGGCGGGACATTGATATATGGCATGATGTGGGAGGCACCGTGGCATCCCCAGGTTTCTGTTCCTCCTCCTTCTATAAAAGGTTTAAAACGCCCTAATATCTCGCCCGTGCTAGGTGAGCAATGGCCCGGGCCGAACCTGCTGATCTTAGCACCGGGTGCATTAGTTTGCCATAAAGAAGCAGTGATTGTGAGACGTGGCAGGTGAAAACATATGAGGATGAATGGCACCATATAAAAGCCAAGCTCTGTTTCAAAATCCATTAGGGAGGCAAGTAGCCAGGCTCAGAGCGCGCCGAAGCTGGGGCCCACAGCATATCCTAGTGTCCAAGTATTGCATGGATCACGGCTTGCTCACGCAGTTCCTCCACAACCTTGCTTTTAATCAGATGTTTTAATCAATACATTAGTACATGACAGCTCTGAAGAGAGCAAAAGCATACTTCACCTAGCACCGGATATTGGCATTCAGAGATAGGCAGGAGAAAAATGAAAAATGCAGCTAATTTGGAGCTGGGAGATAGCAAGTGGCTGTTACTTTCCACTGTGTGTGTGTGTGTGTGTGTGTGTGTGTGTGTGTGATTGTACGGCGCCACACACACTTCTGTTAATGCATCACGTATGTACTCTATGTATGTGTATGTATTAACAAGCTTGTGCGTGACTGGGTGTCCGTAATGGCATCGGCTCCTCAGCGGTTCCGCCTCCTAATTACTCAGATCTGCCGTCAAAGTGAAGAAATAAAGAATAGGAGCTTTAATTACACCTCCAGACAAAGGATCCCTTGGTGCCTCCGCCACGCTGCTGGCACTCTGAGATGGGTGAGGGCAGGTTAAACAGGAACTCTGTCCCTGCGGGTTGCAGGATGCCAGACGGAGTGGCGTACTGACTGTGGTTGGGGTCTGATGCCGGTACTGGAAACTAAGAGGTGGGGGTGGGTGGGAAGATGTTGCAAGGAGTAGCGTGTCCAATAGAGTCCCTGGTCTGTAAAAAAAAACGCTACACTTGGCTGAAAACAGAGGAGAGCTGCATAAGTTTGTTATCTGTAGTAGATATGACACAACCTTTAATTAGCGGGGATCCCTGAAGCTCTGGGCCTGAAATATAATCAGTGGACCTTTAGCGAGAGCACAACCCTCCCCTTCTCTGGCTGCCCTCGGGGTGGACTGATCGAGGCGTCCACATGCCCCCTCTTCTACAGCGGGGTGAGCTGGCACTCTGGAGATGCCAGATAATGAGGAAGCCTGTCAGAGGGGCACTTCAGCGGTGCCCCTCCAAAGGCCCCCACTGCTTCTTAGCAAAATCTACCAGCACAAAACACTGCTGCTTTGTTTTCATTTGAGCACATCTCCAGAGGTCTCCGCTGTGCAGCCAGGAGTATATGTGTGTGAGTGGGGGGGGGGGTCCACCACTGTGGACTCCATAAGTTCTGCTCTATCAGAGTCTGAGAGTCCGATCGCTCACACAAACCTGACTGTGGTCACATTAGGGCCTCACACAGTCTAATTACACCCAGCGCTGGGACTAATGGGGGATATGACAGAACGGAGGTTTGTGCGTTCTCTCTGTGGCTCCATATTTGCAGTTTGCATTCATACATAGTTACAGAGCAGGACTGAGGTCACGCGCATAACATCACATATAACCCATACTTCCTGCATGCCGGCATTATGCAATAAAAAACCAAAAAACAGGAGAACCGTGGATGTTGGCGTCCTCCTGATGGGGGAGCTGTGTCCATGGCGAAGTGCCGGGGAGTGACAGGGACCAAAGGATGTAAACAGTCACGGCTCGTGATGATTAGCGCCAGTGTGCCGCATCGATCAGCGGTCATACGGTAATGGTGGAAAGCACAAGTGCACGGCCGAGTCGTTGCCCCCCCCATTAGTCGCCGCCTGTAATGCCTTTGATTATTGCTGACAGTGCACCGCACGCGTTTGATGGCTTTTACTGCTTAAAAGTGCT
>JAJHIY020000789.1:195000-220000 GCA_022114975.2 Lampris megalopsis
TCTCTCTGCCTCTCTCTCCCTCTCTCTCTCTCTCTCTCTCGCTCTCTCGCTCTGTCTCGCTCCCTCGCTCACTCTCCGCAGGCGTCTCTCCTCTCCATGCTTCTTTCATTCCTCCGTAAGCCTGTCGGCACGTGATGCCATTATGTTTCCCACCCTCCCCGCATCGCTTCCCAAATACCCCCCCCCCCGCCGCCACCCCCCCGACCCTGACCCCCTCGTCCGTCCCCAACCACACGGGGGTCACGTTGCCACCCCCCGACTCCCACCGGCTCCTTTTCATCCTTTATTTTCCTCATTTCCTCATTCCTTTATCTCCTCTCCACGCACAGATCTTGGTGGGAATGAGAAGCCATGAATTGGTGAGGGGGGGTGGGGGACGAGAGGGGGAGGGATGCGGGGGGACACCGTGTTTGTTTCTCCGTCGGTGCCTCCTCATGACTCATTGTGCCATTAATGTTTTCTGTGCAGTTTTGCTGCTCGTTCAGGGAGATTGGCGCCGTCACTTTTTGTCGGACGCGTGTATTCCCCCGCACGGGCAAAGAAGAAGTGCAACGTGGGCAGTTCTACAGTTCATCCAGAAACATAGAAGAAGAAAGTCCAAGGCTCTCCCTGGTCGCCACTTGTTTACACAGGTGTAATGTTGAGCCAACGGAGCACATCTGAACCACCCATTCCACCGGCATCGTATCTGGAGACATATATATATGTGTATGTGTATATATATTGATATATATATTGTATACGTATGTAGTATATATATTCAGATGTCCCAGTGTGATGGTCGGCCCGGTCCAGTCCATGTGTAGATTTCTGTGACCGTAGGCGACGTCCTGTTGTTTGCGAGGCCTGCTGTTTGAACGCGTTATGTAACCCGAGCCTAACCTGGATGTGAACAACATGAAGACGTGTTTCCTCTTGATGATGAAGAGCCGGGGAGGAAGCACGGTGAGGTGTGTGGAAGAAGTGAGATAAGAACACACAGCGAACCTGCACGTGAGGTGTAGTTTCTGAACTGTTTGGCGGAGTTTGCGTTTTCGTTCTGTACCCGTGCCGTCGCTTCGTGTAGAGTCTCCGTGGTCGTTTCTCCCGTCTCCGCGGGCCGCTTGTGGCGTTTTATTTATATTCCGTGGCGTGGGGTTTTCAGGACGGCTGCGTTTCGTGACACCAAAATGTACAAAAAGAACAAGGGCTCTCCTTCCTTGGTCGCCATTCTTATGGCGCGGTGAGCCTGCAGCAGCCCTTATTGAGTCTTGTGGATCCCACAACCGGCGGTCTGCTCGCAGAGGTCGACGTGAGCAAACTTTGTGCGTCAGAGTCGTCGATGGGTCAGCCCAGTCAAACATTCTGCCCTGTAGTCCAACTCCTCGGGTGTGATTGCTCAGAGGCATAACAGATACCAGTTTCAGCAGTTGTGTGACTGTGTGTGTTGAGTTAGCATGGGGGGTCTTCAGTGTGAGTCTGCTCTCTCTGATCCTCTGGCGTCGTGAAACCTGACCACTGTCGTGTTCTGGAGCGGGGGGAAGGAGGGGAGCTGAAGCTGAACAACAACAACAAGGTGAATCTTAAGTGCTCATGTGGACACCTCCTGAATTATTCACATGTTTTAATTCAGTTTGGGGGGGGGGTGTCTAATTCTGGATTTTACTACCCCTGGCATGTGTTTCACTAAGCAGCATGGTACCACGGTGACTGAGGGGAAATAATGGCGAGGTTGCAGGGAGGAAGCCTCCTGCTTCCTCCTTTTTAAGCCCCCCGCTCCCCCATCACGGTAATGGCTCTCTCCCCTCCCGCCCATCTGTCCAGAATGGGGCCACCCCAGTGGCTAGCCCCGCAGAGGAGACCGGCATGTGGACGGCCAGGTGCTGCTAACACACCCCAACTATGGAAGAGCCGTGGCCAGGTTCCCGAAGGAGCCGCTGCTTTTAGTCGTCTCCTCAGCAGTGTGTGTGTGTGTGTGTATAAAAGGGAGATAACGATCATTTGCATATATACCCACATGCATATATGCAGCAAAACAAAATTATCATGTGCTGCACTGCTATTCTGCTTTGGGCCTAAATGATAGCAGCATGTAATTGATGCTACACTAATTTTAAATAGAAGCTAATGATGTTGTTGTTTTCATCTCATCTCAGTTTTAGGGGGCAAAGAAAACCTCGTGGTAGGTTTGGTGTAGCTACATTTTGTCGTTGCTTTCCAGAGCGGTGTTCTGGTTCTAAGTGTGAGACGTGCCCGAAACAGAAAAGTCCAAAATATCTGCGTTGTTATCTGTACAAAATACCACCTCTCCTATACCGCCTGCTTTTTCTCTGACCCGCAGGATCTCCCTTTTCCGCCGCTTGCTCTGTTTACCCCGCCGTTTCTCCCAGATCAGCCCTCTTTTGCAGAGCAGCCGCGGCTCCTTGTTCAGACGGCTGCGGGTCACTTGCCGCCGTGCACGTTTTCTCCCCCGTCGCCACAGAACTGCGGCGCTCTGCCGGCCTCTGCAAAATGACAGCCAGGCCGGGAACAGAGGGGTACCAGATAGGGGTGATCGCCCCCGCCCTGTTTGTTTGCATTTCAAATAAGACACTGTATCGGGTTGGGCCGGCGCAAAGCTTTGCTTATTATGTGCGAACATGGAGCCCGGTGATATCACAGGAAGACGGGAGTTTATTGCATAAAAGATTGCCGGAGCATACCTTGCCTTTATTAGTGTGCGAAAGTGTCGGCGAGTGTGTTCCCCGGCACTTTGCTTTGATGCTCTTTGTAGTCGGCTGCCGCGTGTATAAATTCCGGCAAAGTGTTTGTTTTCATTAACACGAGGAGAGGCTCCCTGTGGCGTGCTAGGAAAACTGTGGGCTTCTGATTACAAAAAGGCAGAATCATGCCACCGCTGCATCTTTTCCTGTTTGTCTTCTTCTCAGGCACAGGCTATCCTCCCCCCCCCTCCTCCCCCTCCTTTCTCTACCATCAGGCCGAGTTTCAGGGGCCTCGTTCCTCTCCGTACCACTCAGGGTGCTGGCTTCATCTGCAGCATGATGTCACTTTTCCTCCGCCGCCAATTTGTATTACAGCGCCTCACTTCATGAGTTATGGAGCCGGATATCGAGAGAGTTATGAATTACTGTATGCCGCGGTTTTTACGGGATGCGACGCGCGTTGCTGTAGGCCTCTATTCTGGTCTAAATATATTTATGGTGCAGGCTGACGGGTGGCGCAGGTTTGCCGGTGGTGGTTAGCAGTTGTCTCCGCGGCTGTAAAAGTGTGGCATCTCATGGATTTCCTATTTACCAGGCGCTGGGTGGGCATATGGCGTGGCTCGTAAATGTAACTCTATTATCTAAGAGGATGCTGCTCCGTGAAAAGCAGGGCGTAACTTATGTGTGAGCAGGAAAAGCAGCAGTTGTTATTGTCTTCATGTCTCACGTTGCTCCCTCCCTCCCTCCTTCTCTCCACCTCCCACTTATCTTGAAGATCTCTGCTTTTCCCAAAATTGCCTCCTTTGATTTGTAATTGGATTTTCTCTCATGACATTCCACCGTGTTGATATCTATTGTTATAGTCGTATCTATTGATTTGGGTTTTTTGTGTTGCATGTGGTGTGTTTTTTGTGTGTGTGTGTGTTGCATGTGTGGTGTGTTTTGTGTGTGTGTCTGTGTGGTGTATTTGTGTGTGTGTGCGTGTGCGTGTGTGTGTGTGTGTGTGTGTGTGTGTGTTGCATGTGCGGTGTGTTTTGTGTGTGTGTCAGTGTGGTGTATTTTGTGTGTGTGTGTGGTGTATTTTTTGTGTGTGTGTGTGTTGCATGTGTTGTGTGTGTGTGTGTGTGTGTTGCATGTGTGTGTGTGTGTGTGTTGCATGTGTGGTGTGTTTTGTGTGTGTATGTTGCATGTGTGGTATGGTTTTATTGTGTGTGTTGCATGTGTGGTGTGTGTGTGTTGCATGTGTGGTGTGTGTTGTGTGTGTGTGTGTGTGTGTGGTGTGTGTGTGTGTGCTGCATGTGTGGTGTGTGTGTGTGTGTGTGTGTGCTGCATGTGTGGTGTGTGTGTGTGGTGTGTGTGTTGCATGTGTGTTGCATGTGTGTGTGGTGTGTGTGGTGTGTGTGTTGTGTGTGTGTTGCATGTGTGGCGTGTGTGTGGTGTGTGTGTGGTGTGTGTGGGGCTTGTGTTGGTTCAGCTGCTAGTGGTTTGGGTGTCATGGTGAAGGGTTAGCCGGCCTATGAGGGGGATCCTTGCATGGCCGCGTGTCACCGGGGCTCTGCTTTCAGCCGTCCTCTCCACGGCTTACCAGAGGAGGCGCCGCTCGTTCCTCGGCCTCCTCCTCCTCCTCCTCCTCCGCACGCTGCGACTGATCTCTTTCTCCTCTGACACTGACTGATTCCTAAGTGTGTCGGCCATCCGCCCCCCCCCACACACACACACACACACACACACCCATCCCCTAGCATACACCTCTCTCTCTCTCTCTCTCTCTCTCTCTCTTCTTCTTTACCCCCCCCACACACACACACCTTTCGATTGATGCCTTGATCCGGCATCCCCCTGCTGCTGCTGCTGGTACTGCTGTTCTCTGGGTCTCGGGTGTGAGGGATTCAGGTCTGCGGTCTCCCGGGACCGGCTAATGCTAACCATGCAGAGCCGGCCTCCTTCCTTGGGGATAATTATTGTAGGCCGAGCTGCACTATTGACAGCTGTAAATGGAGATGCTGTCTGTAACCGGGGCCCTAATAGCTTTTTGTCCCTACATGGGCTCTCGTTAGGCCTGTGTGGGTGCATTCGAGATGAGTTGGAGAAATTATCTGCGGCCTCCGCGGGCTCCAAATGTGACTCACAAGAAGGGCAGCATCCCCCCCACCACCACCACCACCACCTCCTCCACTCCCTCTCTTTTACCTCCCCTCTCTCCCTGACCTCCAGGGAAAAAGGTTAACACACAATAGTTGGCTGCTTGTTGTCTTTTCGCCGTGGTTGAGAGACACTCAGAGCAGTGTACCGAGGGTTGCGCTGGAGTCCCCGGGCCGTGTGGATGCTCTTTATTTGATATTTGTCTCTCATATCCGTCCAGAAGTTACCTCGTGGTTTTGTTGTCCCCCCCCCCCTCACTTGTGGTGTCACTGTCCAGATATCATGCACCGTGGTTTTACTGTTGGCTCTGAATTGTCAAATAACACTGCCATTCTTTTCAGTTTATTCACTTGTGGGGGGTTTTTCTTTTTTTTTTGCAGTAAATTTAGTACATCACAATTCACTCAAATTCACTCAAGCATGGATTGAAATTTCAGGCCCGGTTCCGTGCACGCTGGAGTATACCTTTCAATATAATGTGCTCCATGTTCTGGCGTCCAATCATTCAGAGGCTCTCCCTCTGTGCCACTAAGCTGTTTTGTCCTTTAAACAGCTGATTCATAGCGGCATAACAAAGGCAGCGGGGCGGGGGGGGGGACGGGGGGGGGCTGATTGAAATGTTTTCTCACTTTTCTCCACCCCGGAGGAGAATTGTAAATCACAGCTCAGTCGTTTATTTTGAAATTTCATTTTGGTGTGTGAGGGAGTGCTGCCTTGTTCTTCAGAGAGACTTCACAGACGGGCTGAGTTGTGTTTTTTCTTAAGGCTACCCACCGTCTTACTCCGCTAGACCTTTGGAAATGGAACTAAATTAAATTTGCTCCCCTTGTAGAAGAAGCAGAAACAGTGCAATAGATTTACTCGTGAACAAAGGGATTTCTGCCGGGGATTGAGACTATATTCATGTATATAATTTGAACCTATATGTGTGTATTATTACATTTTCCCCCCTTTTGTCTGTGAGGAATTGTCATTTGTTGGCGGACGTGTGCGGTGCTTTGCATGTAGAATGGGGTGCAGTGCATCAATAAGGGTGTATTTACATTTTGCCAATAATGCTAAATATCTCCAGTCGCTTATGTCGAGCGTCGGCCTTGAGTGGCCCCGACTACATGCGCGGCCTGCGGTGTCAGGGAATTAGCATTCATAGTGGTCTGGATGCTAATATACTTCACACTTGAAAACAAAAGGTCGGCTGTACGTTGCATCATCTCCCTGTAATTACTTAAAGTTACCCATAATTACTGTGTCGGTATTTTCCTGCGGTAAAACGGCAGACATGTAGACACCTAAAGCCGTGTAAAAATATTGACTGCTGCTGCTGTTTATATTTCATAATTGAAAACCTAATCGATCGTCAAACGCCGTCAATATATGACACGTATATCCTCATGACGTCTTGTTTTCTAGGCTTTATCGGGGTCTCAGCTCGGCTCGGCTCGGCGGGGGTCTGGCAGGCGAAGGGATGGCGGACTGGAGTGTGCTTGAATCTGCATTGCAGTGGGCTTACTTTCCCTGCACGGCTCGGATACGACTCCACGACACCCGCTTAGGTTGTGCAGCCTCCACAGCCGTGTCCGCTTGAGCGGTCCTTTAGGCCAAACGCAGACCTCGAGCAAGTTGAGGGGCTGGCGAGAGGAGGAGGAGGAGGAAGAGGAGATGGAGGAGACGAGCGATGTGACACGACACTTCCCTGTCTTAACACGGCCGGACTCTCGCTAGATCACGCACACACACACATGCAGGGCCCGTCTCACGTGTCGGCAGCGACATCCTCGCACATATGTATGGCGAGAGAAGGAGGGGGGGGGGTAACCTCACAGTATGAAGGCCTTTGTCCTCCGTCTTTCCGTCCTCTTTCTTTTCCCTGGGAATATCGCCACTCCTAAGGGTTTCGTATTATTTCTGCAGTTTGGCTGCTAAAATGCTTAAGCAGCCAAACCAGCTTGAGTCCAATTAGTCCCTTTCTGCAGCACCTCAGCCAGCTGCGATTATCATGTTTATAATGTAGTGTCACTCTGGCGCTGTCCTTCAAGCCTTCTCCTCGCGGCAGGAGCCTCTCAAATGAGACGTATTACCGTGTGTGCTGAGTTAACAGAGTGGCCGATCACGTTTGGAAGGAAGAAAAGCTATCGCCGGCCATTAAAAGCACCGCACCTTTTTATCGCCAGCCAGCCAGCGAGCGGCTCAGCGGCGGTGGCGAGCAGCTGGTGTTATTACTGCCACTTCTCCTCGCACTGCTGCAAAACTCTTCCTCTTCCTTTTTTCTGTCTGTTTGTTTGTTTGTTTGTTTGTGTTTGCATCCTTCCACCACCAGATACAGTAAACACGCTGCTGCGGGGGGAGAATAGGTCTCCGGGCAAACACTGGAGTGTTGTTTCTCAAAAGGTCATTATCTGTCTTCCGCCAGCGCCAGGCGGCTCCTGCAGGAACCGAGGGCTCGAGGAGAGGACTTGTCGTACCGAGTCCACTGTTTCAGCCGAGCTCTGAGCTCCTCCGTGTTCTCCTCTCTTCCTCCTCCTCCTCCTCTTCTCCTCCCTCTTCGTCCGTTCCGTCCGTTCTATGATGCAGTCTTGTCGTGGTGTTTTCGTCTCAGAGTGCAGATGTTGCCCGTCCGTATCGAGAGGCTCCCCGGGTCATCCGGCGAGCGAGATCAATATTTGAACCGTGCGGTTGGTTGTGCGGTAGCTGTGTGTTCAGCATGTAGTGGTGTATAAAATTAAATGGGGATTGAAATTGATTTTAAGTTATCCTTGAAAAAGTCCACAGGTTTGTTTTTTTGGGGGGAGGGGTTTGTTTAATTTTTCCTCTTTCTTTTTAATGGCGAAATTGAATCAAAAGGAAGCCCCAGTGAAGAAATGCTAGACTCTATGCAGATTTTTATTTTTTCCCCCAATTCTACCCGGCCAATTACCCCCCTCCTCCGAGCCGTCCCGGTCTCTGCTCCACCCCTCTGCCGAGCCGTCCGGGTCTCTGCTCCACCCCCTCCTCCGAGCCTTCCCGGTCTCTGCTCCACCCCACTCTTCCGAGCTGTCCCGGTCTCTGCTCCACCCCCTCTGCTGATCCGGGGAGGGCTGCAGACTACCACATGCCTCCTCCATACATGTGGAGTCACCAGCCGCTTCTTTTCACCTGACAGCGAGGAGTTTCACCAGGGGGACGTAGCGTGTGGGAGGATCACGCTATTCCCCCCAGTTCCCCCAGTTCCCCCCGAACAGGTGCCCCGACCAACCGACCAGAGGAGGTGCTAGTGCAGCAACCAGAACACATACCCACATCCGGCTTCCCACCCGCAGACACGGCCAATTGTGTCTGTAGGGACGCCCGACCAAGCCGGAGGTAACACGGGGATTCAAACCGGCGATCCCTGTGTTGGTAGGCAACAGAGTAGACCGCCACACTACCCGGGCGCCCCTCTATACAGATTCTTAATTGTTTTCGTTTCCCCAAATCAAACGAATCCTCCCACGAATGTTAGTGTTTCTGCATCGTAGAGGCGGGGTCCGGCTCTTCAGCTGGGGCCCGCCGGCCTCCAGAGACCCCCAGCAATATGAAGCAACGCTGTGGTTCCCAGCACAGCGCCATCTCTCCTCTGATATCCATGTATTACATGGCTATAAAGGTAAAAGGGAAAGAAGGCCGCTGAAAAGCTGGTTAGCTGCCTTCCTTTACCTCGCAGGCGGCCAGATGGGTGCTGCACTCACTCCTCATGTGGGTAATCTCCCAGAGATGGCGTGTGTGTGTGTGTGTGTGTGGGGGGGGGGGCTGTGTAATTTAGCCCCCTGCCCCAAATCAGTGCCCTCCTTCTCGCCCCCCCCCCAAATCAGTGCCCTCCTTCTCGTCCCCCCCCCCCAAATCAGTGCCCTCCTTCTCGCCCCCCCCCCCTTGACACACACACACGCACACACACACGCTCCTCAGACAGGAGTCTACACACCAGCGCTTTCTTCCTGTCGCAGCATTCTGTTGGTGCAGCTCACCTCTGGGTTTCTCCAGAACCATCTATCAAGGTGAGATCTGTGGGAAAGACCAGCGCCTCGGGCTTCCTCTCTGTGTGCTTATGAGCTTTTATTAGGTCCCCCGGGACCTCTACTTTGGCGTGTGTTAAAAACAAATGGAACTCACAAATTAAAGCCTCCTCGGGCCTTGCGTGTGTGTGTGTGTGTGTGTGTGTGTGTGTGTGTGTGCATGTGTGTATGTGAGTCTGCATGTGTGCGTGTGTGCGTGTGAGTCTGCATGTGTGTGTGTGTGTATGTGTGTGAGTCTGCACGTGTGCGTGTGTGTGAGAGTCTGCATGTGTGTGTGTGTGTGTGTGTGAGTCTGCACGTGTGTGTGTGTGTGTATGTGTGTGAGTCTGCATGTGTGTGTGAGTCTGCATGTGTGTGTGAGTCTGCATGTGTGTGTTTGTGTGTGTGTGTGTGAGAGTCTGCATGTGTGTGTGTGTGTGTGTGTGTGTGTGTGTGTGTGTGTGTGAGTGAGTCTGCATGTGTGTGTGTGTGTGTGAGTCTGCGTGTGTGTGTGTGTGTGAGTCTGCACGTGTGTGTGTGTGTGAGTGTCGGTGCCTGTGCCCCAGCACCACCATGCAGGCCTGCGCTCTCCAGCGGATGTGTCAGAAGGTGGAGCTGTGTGTGTGGTGTAAGCGGGTGCAGTAATCGTACCTGTACATGAGATGAAAGAGAGCAAACCATCAACACATAGCTGCTATGTCGCCCCCCCTCCTGCTCTCCCCAACTGTACCCGGCCAATCACCCCACTCTTCTGAGCTGTCCCGGTCTCTGCTCCACCCCCTCTGCTGACCCGGGGAGGGCTGCAGACTACCACATGCCTCCTCCCATACATGTGGAGTCACCAGCCGCCTCTTTTCACCTGGCAGTGAGGAGTTTCACCAGGGGGACGTAGCACGTGGGAGGATCACGCTATTCCCCCCAGTTCCTCCTCCCCCGCGAACAGGCCAAGCCGGAGGTAACACGGGGATTCAAACCTGCGATCCCCGTGTTGGTAGGCAACGGAATAGAGCGCTATGCTGCCGGGAGGCCCTGGTGTGCGGTTGTGTTGTGTTGTGTTATTTGTCCTGTTTATTTGCTTGTTTGGACGTAGTGCTGAGTGCGGTTGTGTTGCTACCCACGAGCTGCTGCTGCAGCGTCTGTAAGAGTTGTGTGTGTGTGTGTGTGTGTGTGTGTGTGTGTGTGTGTGTGTGTGTGTGTGTGTGTGTGTGTGTGTGGGTGTGTGTGTGTGTGTGTGTGTGTGTGTGTGTGTGTGGGTGCAGCCTGTCCTTGTGAGAGTGCAGGAGTGATCATGTCCCGCCATCCTCCGGAGGCGATCCAGAAGGGGAGGGGTCAGTACCAGCTGTCCCCCCCCCCCCCCCGGGCCGCTCTCTAGTTGATGCTGTTCACATTAGAGACCGCAGCACATTGTCGAGGCTCAGCAGGGGGGCTGGACCCCCCTCCCCTCTCTCCCCCCTCCCCCCCTCCCCCCCTCTCCTATTCAGCCTTCCCTCCTCATGTAATGACTCCGAGTTGTGACTCCACATTGTTTTCCTTCTGCAGCGGCGGTCCTGAATAGCAAGTATCGCTTTCAGAGGAGAGCGTAGAGCCTGAGAGGCGCGGCGGCGCTTCACCCGGGGTATGTCGAGGGAACACGGTCAGGGGAGACGCTGTCATGTGGAGAAGGACTCATTTATCCGTCCAGCTGTTTCTGTAAATACCCCCCCCCACCCCGTCACGCAGACTATCAAGGCTAACACGAGTAATGGTCGTGATATCCAGCGCGTTCTGACTTCCTCAATGAACTGTAATACATGCTAATAAATTACCCTGCAGTTTTTTTCCCCTCCTGATTGCTCCTTCTCGTGCCGGGCAAGGAGGTGCTAATTAACTGGATCTGAATGAAATTCCAAGGTAGTTGTGGTATCAATGCGAGGGAGACAAATGCGATTTAGTTCTGTCGCGAACGAGTGGAAAATCGCTGTGTAAATTGGAGGTTGTTGCCGCGGAGCGTCTCTCTCTCTGTGTGTGTGTGTGCTTACATTTCATGGGTGAGAATCCAATCTCGCAGGGCAGCGTGTGGCGACCGGCCTCGCTCGTACACTCCAGTGTCCTCCACCTACCTACTCTACGGCGGCACTCGAGAAGCTCCCCAAATCTCTTACACACACACACACACGCGCACACACATGCACACACTGTCTCGTGCATGCACAGTAGTACACACGCTGAGACATGCACCCTTTTAGACATGCACACACACACACACACACACACACACACACACACACACAGTCTCGTGCATGCACAGTCTCGTGCATGCACAGTAGTACACACGCTGAGACATGCACCCTTTTAGACATGCACACACACACACACACACACACCCCCCCCATATTTCAAGGGTAAGGGGCTATTGTCAACGTGAGCAGCTGCAGTGGTGGAGGTTAAATATGTGTGCGGCGAACGCCGAGCAATTTGTCTAATCTCCCAATTCACCAAATTGCCCACAACTCGGCTCCACAGCAAAGCTGAATGCAGAACATTCCTGCAGCCCTGCACGCTCGTCATTGTGTTTACTCCACCTTTACACGGTTTCCCATCATTCCCTCTTACTCAGACGTCGTGGGTAGCCCAGACAGAACAGACCACTACCATCCCCACTCCCCCCCCCCACTTAACTCTGGTTCTGTCTCCCTCGCTCGCTCTCTTATCTGATCTGCGGGGGCCGGGTTTATCTGCGGGGTTTGGGCGTTTTCGCAGAGAATTACAGTGACAGTGCCGTGGGAATGATAGGCCGGTAGTGACACATCTCTGCCCTCATAAATCCTCCATCGCTCAACATAATTTACGGGGGAAGTTTGTCTGTGCGAGACCGACAGCGGCCCACCGTATCCGTCTCCAGCGACCCTGCCAATCCACAGCCTCCGTTGCCTTTAAAGCCGCGGCGGCCGTGGATTTATGGGGCTTCCGCGCTACCCAAACTCATTTAAGAATTTATTTTCACGTTGGCTCCTTTCACTGCGAGGAACATCACTTTGAATGATTCTGATTAATTTTCTGCCTCTTTTGTTGTCAGAGTATGCCTCGGAGTATTATTTGTTCAGTCAGTTTTATCACCGATAAAGAGCAAGCTAATAGATCCTGTTCAGCTATGCCTCCTGCTTTACAGCGGAGGGGCCCCGCGGCCAAGTATATCTGCTCTCTGGAAAGGTCACGGGTTCCCCTGACGACACTACGCCGGCTGACGACAGCCGTCGGGGAAAATAAAAATGGAAGAACACCGCTTTGGTCGTGGTCTTTGTTGGGAGTTTCTGTTGGGTTTGTCCAGCCTGCACATACTGAGCCGTAGGAGATCCACAGTGCAGGAGGCGACTCTGCAGCTCGAGCTTCACCAGCTCCACCTCCTCAGGGCTTGGCAGGTGGTGAATAGGTTTTCCTGACTTGTTTCCCTGCACCCGCGTTATTCACTTTGTCCTGTTCTTACCCCTCCGTGTGTCCGTTTACTTCTTACACGTATCACCTCCGCCAGGCGGATGGCCTGCAGGGGGCGTATGCGTCCGGTCACCTGTGTGGGTGTGTCTGTCTGTCCGCGGCGAGTCTCGGGAACTACTGGACCCATTAGCCTCAAATTCTTCTGACCGTCCCGGTCTCTGCTGCACCCCCTCTCCCGAGCCGTCCCGGTCTCTGCTCCACCCCCTCTGCTGACCCGGGGAGGGCTGCAGACTACCACATGCCTCCTCCCATACATGTGGAGTCACCAGCCGCTTCTTTTCACCTGACAGTGAGGAGTTTCACCAGGGGGACGTAGCGCATGGGAGGATCACGCTACTCCCCCCAGTTCCCCCTCCCCCCTGAACAGGCGCCCCGACCGACCAGGACATACTCACATCCGGCTTCCCACCCACAGACTCGGCCAACTGTGTCTGTAGGGACACCCGACCAAGCCGGAGGCAGCACGGGGATTCGAACCAGCGAACCCTGTGTTGGTGGGCGGCGGGATAGAGGGCTACGCTACCCGGACGCCAGCCTAATGTTTTTTGTGCACAGTTCGGACTTGTATGATCAAGGACCTCTGGTGGTTGCAGTCATTCAAAACTTTTGTAAAAGCTGGTTCATACCATAATTGAATGCGAACTCCTCATCTGGTTTGTCGCCACGATCCGAGCACCGGCGAGGGGGCGACACGCCCGGCGGTCAGTGCTCTCTCCTCTCCTAGTTTCTATTCTGTTTTACTCGGTGAGGTGTAAATTGACTTTTCCATGTTATGGGGCTGATTCAATGAGCAGAGTTTGACTTTGGCCCCGGGGGAAATAGGAACTTCCCAACTCAGTTAGTCCTGAGCTCTGCTGCTGTGTGTCAGCGAGGTGGGGGGCCGTTATTTAATGTTGGAGTAGTGACTCCAATACTTGGGAGCGCCGTGGAAACCCACCCTTCCCACAGGTCCACTTGCAAAATTCATGCTTTTGTGTGTGTGTAGAGGTGTGTGTGTGGGTGGGTGTGTGTAGAGGTGTGTGTAGAGGTGTGTGTGAGACGGTCCTTATGGTAGTGATTGTGGAGTCCAGTGGGTATGAGGAGAGGCTGTGCTCGGTTGGGTGGAGGGGTGGAGGGGTGGTGGAGGGGTGGAGGAAACAGCGTGTGTCAGCAGTGTGTGTGTGTAAAGAACACACTATGGGCTTGCCCATCAGCGGCGGTATTCCCAACACGGCTGCGATGTCAGCACACCTGCTTATTTCCGTGGCATACCTGTGTCTCTTAATGAGACAGGATGGGTGATGGAGGCAGACAAGGCCGCTTCACGGGGGAGTTAATCTAATCTACTCTCGCTCGGCCCGGACACTCGCTGTCACCGACACGCCAGCGTCGTCCCCGATAAAGACGGAGAGGGACGAGCGCGTCGGCCGCCGCTTCCCGGGCATAACTGGCGCCGACACTGACGCCGTGTTGTGCGTTTGTCGTTCAGCCCTGGCTTGGTTCCTGCTGGGATACACAGGTGTTCCTGCTCCGTCCGAGCCGTTCTCTGGCGTTGCCTTTTTGCTTCGATATGTACTCCTCTTTTTAACCTGCGAGTCTTCCTCCCTTCCTGCCTGCCTGCCTTCCTCCCAGCACCTCTGACTCCCTCTGTCCATACGTATGTGTGAACGCGTGCCACCGGCGTGGCGTTGTGTGGTGGCGGTAACGTGTCAGCGATCTGAGTGTTATTTCCTCTGAGCCACAGCTCTTATTTAATGCAAGCTGGAGCAATTAGCGTGTGAATTAGGTAGAAATGAGATAATACAACTAAGATAAATGCCGACGATCATTCACATTCAAGCAACGAGTGGGCGGGGGGGCGGGGGGGGGTACAGGTTTCAATAAATGCGGCCCAAACTCTCATTTGCATACATTAACATGGGTGTGAGTAGAGGTTTATACACACACACACACACACACACACACACACACACACACACACACACACACACCCCTCGGTTACGGTTGGAAGGCGACCACGTGACACAGCGAGCGATATGGATCAGGGCTGGCCGGGCTGTTTTCAACCTTCTGCTTCGGCCGTATTTACGCCGAGGTGTAAACCAGTAAGCAGCTGCTGGGAAGGTTAAATGACATCCATCACCTGTCAGGCGGCTGACCCGGGGACGAGCCTTTTCATTTTGACTTTGTAATAACTGCGGCTCGGCTGGCCAAATGAGCCCGAGTGAGACGGATGACCTTGTGCGGTCCGTTCTTTGGGCCGCCCTGCGCTCTCATCACAGGTGTTTAGCAGGTGATCGGCCGCTGTCATTTTCTAGATAGGCTGGCGGTGCAGCCTTCGGAGGGGAGGCGGGGCAGGAAGGCGATGGGGTGCAGCTGAGGTGGAGGGAGGAGGTCCGGGCAGGAGCGGTGTTGTTTGGAGATGGTGTTAGATGGGACGTGTTTCGGGGTGTCTTTGTTGGGTGGCGGGGGAATCAGGGAAGGGTAGTGACCTGGGTCTGGTGAGGCCCCCGGGCCAGTGGGTATCTGGGGTCTCGGTGGGCTGCCATGACTGAGCGCTTGTCGGGGTGGAAGTAAAACCAGCCCCCTCTGGAAGGCGCCCGCCATCTGGACATCGTCCCTGCGTCTGCGAATCAGCAGTGTGCAGCCAATAGGCCATCGCCCACCCCCCGCCGCTATCACCCTTCCAGCGGCTCCTCGCTCTCCCTCGCTCTCTCCCTCGCTCTCTCTCGCTCTCTCTCGCTCTCTCTCTCTCTCTCTCTCTCTCTCTCGCTCTCTCTCTCTCTCTCTCTCTCTCTCTCTCTCTCTCTCTCCCTCGCTCTCCCTCTCTCTCTCTCTCTCTCTCTCTCTCTCTCTCTCTCTCTCTCTCTCGCTCTCTCTCTCCCTCGCTCGCTCTCTCTCTCTCCCTCGCTCTCTCTCTCTCTCTCTCTCCCTCGCTCTCTCTCTCTCTCTCTCACACACAATCATACAAAACACTAAGAAGAATATGCACACATTTTGCTTCAGCCACCCTCCGCCCCTCCCTGCTGTTTTTTAAGAGAAAAATGCACAAGAGAAAGAAAGAAAAGCAGAGAGAAGGAGCGAGGGAGGGAGGGAGGGAGGGAGGGAGGCGAGGAGAAAGGAGAGCAGTGCCAGGGGCGGCCAGTGGAGAAAACCTCATTTCTTCCGGCGTGCTGCAGCGAGTGGGTTATTGAGGTGGCTGTAATTTGATAAGGAGAGGAAACTCAATGGACTGTGAGCAAGTCAGCAGTTTGAGGCCAGTCACATTTCTGATGTGATGTGGAGTTTGGCGGCGGTGATAGTAGGAGGTGGGGCGGGGGTGCGGGGGAGCCTGAAAGGGAGTCGGAGAAGGAAAGGAAAAAAGAGCAAGAAGGAGGAAGTAGGGGTAGGAAGGAAGGGAGAGGTGTGGGGTTCCCCGTCCGTGTCGGGCTCTCCTTCAGGAGAACGGCGGGGAGGGGAGAGGGGAGGAGGTGCTGTTGTCTCCGGGACAGAGGCAGAGGCGAGCTCCCCTGGCAGCGGTGTGATCGGCCCTAATCTGGGGGACTCCCCGCAGAGCGCCACGCTAACGCCCCCCGCCCCTTCCATTTCAAGCGCTCCCTCCTTCGCCCGTACCTCTTTCTTCGGCGCGCTCTGTATTCCGCCTCGGCCGCCCTCGCAAAAGTCGCTTGTTGTTGTTGCGGCTGTTTCTCTCTCGTCAGATAAGAGACACCGGCGTGATCCGCGCAGCCTTTGAAGCTGCCATAAATAATCGGGCGGCGTGGCCCGCTCCGCAGCCCTCAGCTTCCAGTTCAGATCAAAGATTAGCCTCACGTGGGCCCCGGCCCCGGCAGAGAGCGCGTTATTGGATTGTGAGAGCCGGGCGAGCGGGCTCCCCCTCTCGCCGCGGTCCCCCGTCAGACACCGGGCCCGAAGACTTTTCACACACGCAGCCTATCGAGCTGTTTGTACTCCCAGGATCCACAAGAAAGAGAAGACAAGAAAGCCTGAACAATGCTGACTTTTTAATCAGCACCGCGTTCACAGGCAATCAGCAAACCGTGGCCAGACGTTTGAGAAATCTCTTTGTGGTTAGAAAAGAAAAGCGGGGCAGGAGAAGGGGTGGTGGGGGGTTGAAGTTGCTGTGAAACAGGCTGTAAAATGCTCCCTCGGACCTGCGGGGCATTTTGGATCCGCCGAGCCGATGCTGGAAGTAAGGGCTGTTCACACATGAGCAGGCTCTCTTATCTGGCTGAGGGCGTCGGCGATCCGAGGCCCGGTGTTTTCACCACGGCGGCCCGCCATTCGAAGGTCAGCGCCGAGCATCGCTCCCTTGTGGTCGCCACTCTTTAAGTGGGGAAGGGCTGCACTTCCGGTGCGTTTCAGGAAATTGGCCCGGAGCATCTCCCGTCTGAATCTCGACTCCTTCCCCGTCGGTCAGTGTGTGTCTGCAGCAACAGACGCGTTTCAGTGTGTGGAGGGAGCCCAAGGCCCGGCGGGTCTGATGTTAGGTAGTTGAAGACGGGACCACCTCGGCCCTTTGTGGAGAGAATAGAAATTAATTCATTCATTCATTGATGGCCTGGGCCTGTTCATGCTAGACTGCTCTGAGTAACAAAATGAAGGAGAGAAGACGTGATGGAGTGGCAGCTCCTCCAAACACAAGATGAGTAGAATTATCTCGGTTTATATAACCCCCCCTCCCCCCCGTTAGCCTACACACACATGCACACACACACACACACACACACACATTTCTGCCGGTCTGTCACATTTCTGCATGACCAACACATGACCAGCCAGGAGGGGTATATGAGGGGTATGGGGGGGTATAGGAGGGGTATAGGAGGAGTATGGGGGGTATAGGAGGGGTATAGGAGCGGTATAGGAGGGATATAGGGAGTGTAGGAGGAGTATAGGAGCGGTATAGGGGGTGTAGGAGGGGTATAGGAGTGGTATGGGGAGGTATAGGAGTGGTACAGGGAGGTATAGGAGTGGTATGGGGGGGTATAGGAGCGGTATAGGGGGGTATAGGCCGGGTATATGAGCGGTATAGGAGTGGTATGGGGGGTATAGGAGTGGTACAGGGAGGTATAGGAGTGGTATGGGGGGGTATAGGAGCGGTATAGGGGGGTATAGGCCGGGTATATGAGCGGTATAGGAGTGGTATGGGGGGTATAGGAGGGATATAGGGGGGTATAGGAGCGGTATGGGGGGTATAGGAGCGGTATGGGGGGGTATAGGAGCGGTATGGGGGGTTATAGGAGCGGTATAGGGGGGTATAGGAGTGGTATGGGGGGGTATAGGAGGGGTATAGGGGGGTATAGGAGGGGTATAGGAGCGGTATAGGGGGGTATAGGAGGGATATAGGGGGGTATAGGGCAGTATAGGAGGGGTATAGGGGGGGTAGTCTGCAGGTCGAGCGCAGCGGAAAGGGGAAAAGAAAAGCCTGCGTAAAGCGTTTACACGCCGGTTTAATATTCCCAGCTTGCGCGCCTACAGCTCCCCCCTAACATGGCACATTTCTTGACAATAGGTCTCGTACTCAAATCTCTCTTCCGGAACCTAAATCCCCATAAAAACACATCTCCTCCTCGTGGCAGGTGTATCCGCCGGGGATTTGGTGTTCATGTCATGAATAGCCACGCCGTTCAGCCACACTGCGACGCCCACACACAGATTAGGCCGGTCAGAGCAGCTTTTCCTCCTTTTTCATTTTCCATTTCTTTATTTTTTTGTCCTTTTTCTTTTTGAATCATACTTGGTGAACAGCTCTGGATTGTACCCAGAATGGGGATTTTTGTGTGTAGGAGAGGGGAAAAAAAGATTATCATAGCTAGATGAAAAGTGCTTCAACCTGAGAGGCATTGTGAAAAGACTGTATGGGGGGATACAGAGTCAGATTTCAGCAGTCAAACATGCAATGAAAAATAATTATGTCAGCACTGGCTTCCCTCACATCACCCCATTGCACTCCTAATTGATAAATGGTGTCCATTTATTTCATCAAGGTCAGCGTATTAAGCAATTAAAGCATTCATGATTCATCAACCAACGAACAGAAACCGAAATCAGCAGTGATTACGGGCAACAAACCTTGATGTTTGATGACTCAAACACACACACACACACACACACACACACACACACACAACGTGCAGGGGGGAGTGTGACCTGAGCAGCTCGCTGGGGATATCATAGAATGGGAAAAAATAGTCCATATACTCTCAGCCCAGAGTGACAGTCCTCCTCCTGAGTGTGCGTATCAGTGGCAGCTGGCCAGTACAGGGCGCTGGGGCGACGCCCCCTTCAAACATCAAGAGATGAGAATCTACTTAAACATGTTAAATATAATATAGGTGTATAACGCAAATAATGATGAAATAAAAGTGTTGTCAGTCTGTGAGCGCCTGTCAGCAGCATGAAATACTGGTTCAAATGGTATTTGGTTGATAGCTGTCTGAATACATATACTTCCTGTCTGAATACGTGTACTTCCTGTCTGAATACATGTACTTCCTGTCTGAATACATGTACTTCCTGGGTGAGGGGCGGCGGCCAAACAATACCTTATGTAAGCCCTCAAACTTGTGGCGAGCAGGTGACCTGAGGCTGCTGTCTGATTGGTTTCTTCAGATTTTCCAGACACTCCCACTCTTATTGGCAGTGAATTGGTTTTGTTTTAATGTTTCTTGATCTAACGTGATTGGATGATTCTTGTGGCTGTCAATCATGTTCACACCCACCACCACGCCTTGTCTCGACTGTCAATCATCCACCGTCTACCAACCCTGATAACGTCTATAGGCTGCGTTGTCCTTCTTCATAACTCTGTGAGTGTGTGGACACTAAAGCAGCTGTCAGGTGTGCTGCACCAAGCTAAACTGCCCCCCCCCCAAAAAATTTTTTGCACGAGCCGCCACTGGTGTGGATGCCATTTTCTGTAGCTGATGAGGGATTACACACACATACAGAGGATACATCTCTATCTTGCATCTCTGGCAGCCAATCTATACTTCAATATATGCTAATGTTTGTGATTGCACCGCTGAAGTACTGTAGTGCGCCGCTGCTGTAATCAGCAGAGACGAGACAAGCGGGCGACTGGATGATATGCAAACGAAACAGGCAAACCAGTAATTGGCTTTTTTTTCACTCAATAAGGTTGAGCTGTTTATGCTCTTGAGGAAATATAACTTTGAACTTCAGCAGCCTGAAAATATTAGGTCTGTTAACTTGCTTTTTCAAATCTGCCGGTATTGGGTTACATTAGTATGACAAAGAGGGCGCTGTTAGTTCTGCAAAAGAGACAGTTTGCTTCAGAGTGGACATTTTGTCAACGCCATGCCAGACATTTCCATATTTGATCCTCCAGACTTTTTTCTCCCCAATTGTACCCGGCCAATTACCCCTCTTCCGAGCCGTCCCGGTCTCTGCTCCACCCCCTCTGCTGATCCGGGGAGGGCTGCAGACTACCACATGCCTCCTCCTCCCATACATGTGGGGTCACCAGCCGCTTCTTTTCACCTGACAGTGAGGAGTTTCACCAGGGGGACGTAGCACGTGGGAGGATCACCCTATTCCCCCCAGTTCCCCCGACTGATCAGAGGAGGCGCTTGTGCAGCGACCAGGACACATACCCACATCCGCTTCCCACCCGCAGACACGGCCAATTGTGTCTGTAGGGACGCCCGACCAAGCCGGAGGTAACACGGGGATTCAAACCAGCGAACCCTGTGTTTGTAGGCAACGGAATAGACCGCTATGCTACCCGGACGCCCCCTAACTAGCACATTTTTAACGAGAGGGAGTAATAGAGCGCATTTCTTTAATGCTAGCATGTCAGATAAAGCAGGACTGTATCCGCTGTGACGGGGAGTCGAACATCCGGTGAGCTGTGAGACGGAGACTTGTCCTGCACGCTGGCCGTGTGGACTGTGCAGGAAGGCTACCGTCTCCTCTGTCTCTTCTGCTGTGCTTGTTATGGATTTGCACTTTCCGAATCCGCATTACCTTTGCATATGAATTAAAAAAAGGTCATTACAAAGTCTCCTTTTTGATGTCTGTGATAAATAATATATATTTAAGCTTTTGAAAGATATGCTCTTTCAAGTCTTATCTGCAGATCTTCTCTTAATATATGCGTTACATTACCGTGCATGCACACCCCTTGGTGCACATCCCCCCATGCATACTCTAGATATATGTTAATGACTTTAATGGGCTGTTCTGTTTCCATTTAATCAGAATCAAAGTTCTGGGATACAGCTGTGTGCTCAGTGGTGTCAAGGCGTCGTGCTCACACCCAGCTGAATGCCACAGCCGCCGTCAAACCCCGTGCCTCTGGCTTCCTTGTGATTGGCCGAGACGCCTGCTGGATTGCAGGGGAGGGGGGGGGGGTGGGGGTGGGGGGGGGGGGGGCAGGTGAAGTTTAATATGAGAAAGCACAGTGTGAGAGAAAGAAATGTGAGAAGCGTGTCTGATCTGCATCGTCTGCGGTCTTGCACCGCTCACCTCAAATTCAACAGCTCCTCGCTGGTTTTGTGAAAACAAGGTAGTGAGCACGCAGGGCCTCTTCAGCCCCCCCCCCCCCCCCCGCCGCCGTCTGCAGCTCAACACTACTTCTTCATGGGTTGAGAGGGAGGGAAACAGATAAATAATAACACATTTGGCCAATGTCCTTATCTTCTATAATGAGCTGCCTCACATTTCAGCGGAAATATTCTTTATTTTTCTCTCTCTCTCCCTCCTCCCCCTCCTCCTCTTCATCCTCCCCATGGTGGTTACCCAGCATTCGCTCCCCTCTCCAGAGGAGACCATCTAAATGAACCTGATCCTCAGATTTGTGCGTCTAATTCCCTGCACTCACACGGCTCAGTGTGGTGTCATAATTGGCACGCCATTGATTTTCCTCTCCTCTTACAGTGTCTTGAATGGCTGATGAGTGGAGCTTCCTGTCGTAATAGGCCTCGTCCAGGCCTCTAGCCGCTTGGCTGCCCACCACCCTGCTTCCTGTCGGCCGCCATTTCTCGTGGCTGAAAACCAACGGAGACTATGTTAATTTCCTTTTTACACGGGAACGACGCGGGATGAACGGCCGTATTTTGCCTTGCAGCTAATACCATCTGCAGGTTTCAACTCATTACTGCCTTGCAACCACACGTCACCCTTCTCTGTGGCGTCCGGACAGTTGCCGGCCGGTTATCACGCCGCAGTCGTCCGTTCCACGGAAAGGTAATGCGATGCAAGGCCATGACTGGATTTGAGTTGCTGGAGCACATCTTTGTGTTCATTTAAAAGCCTGACACACTCGTTATCAGAGTCTCTCCATGTTAGGACTGCAGACTTTCTTCTTCTTCTTCTTCTTCTTTTTTTGAAGTGTGCTCTCATTGAGACAAACAGCAGGGGACCCAGGAGCCTGCCGGGAGTTGCGCTCTCCCCAGGGGGCTGCTGTAATCTCGTTGTCCCACAGTGGGGAGGGGGGAGAGGGGGCGGAGATGAGGACTGCGACCCGGGGGAGTCCTCGGCTGCACGGAGAGCCCTCGCTTCATCTCTCCACCTCACGCCCCTCAATCAGAATACCAAACGAAAGCGGCGAAGACGCCCCAGTCATCCCAGCGATTTCTTGGCCAGCTTTTTGCCCTGGGATTGGGCCGCCGTTTGTCAGTTTGGCTCGATGTGGGCGTAGGCTGGGATAGGCCGGCACCTCATTGGAGTAGGGAGAACGGGAACCGACAGTTGTATACGGATGCACTGGGTGAGAAGTATTTGAGATGTCGAGGAAAACGCCCACTGCCTTGTTTGCTAGCAGTGCCCTTTCCTGTGTGTGTGATATCTCTAAAAGCGAGGAAGTAGATCCTCCCAAAATACCATCTAATAGATAAATCACATGCCTTTCACTCATGCACAACTACACACACACACACACACACACACGCCCTGCACACTGTATTAACCCTTGTGTGAACATGACAATTGTGTACCGACGACATCAGAATCTGCTAAAGGTGCTGTGTCTGTGTCCTAAGAATAGCACGCTCGTATCTCCCGTCTTCACGTTAGGGTTTTTCTCTTCAAGCTTGCATCTCATTAAAGTTTCAGTGGGCTGGGTTTAGAGATCAGAAGCCATCACAGAGGCAGGAGATGTGTCTACATCAGACTGAGGTAGACAGGCCAGTGCCAGTTACGGAGCCGAGGGTAGAGGGTCGGCCGGGTTGGAAGTGGAGCGCCGGAGAGCGAGCGAAAGCCGAGATCAGTGGAGGACCGCAGCCCCGGGCACGGCGCTCGCCTTTTCAAACTCCCCGAGTCGAAGCTGCCGATCGGACAGGCGAGGCCCGGCCCAGACGAGCTGTCAGAGAGGAGCTCGGGCGTCCGCGTGAGGCTGTGTGCTCGCAGGAGCACGTGGCTCGGAGAAGGAAGAAAACAGCAACAGCGCTGTGCATAGGAGGAGGACGGGGAGGCGGGGGGTGGGGGGGAGGGGGGGAGGAGTTGCAGGGAAGCAGGCAGAAAAACCCCAGATCTTGTGTTTCTAAAGCCCAGCTCATACATTGCTAATGCCCAGCGTAATATGGGTCTCATTCATAATGGATAAAGCTCCGGCCCCTGCTCGCCAGCTATACCACGCGCACTGTAAAGAGGTTAAAGATCGGGCCGTGTTCGCCGGGAACGTGGTGACCACGTCTGGCCCGGCGCTACCCGTGCTGTTGTTGTGGATGTGGGAGGCAGAGAGAGGCTGCTCACGGGGTCGGTGTGACAGGCTCGGGACCTTCATGTACCGCCGCCGCCGCCGCCGCCCGCCGGACTCCTTAGCAAGGAAACTGGATTCAAAAGGGGCGCGTGCTCACTGTAGCCTTTCCCCACCACGGTGGTTTGCCGTGTGTTGCGTATATAAGATTAGATAGATAGATGTGTACATATCCTGCTTTTGTTGTATATGAGTGTGTGTAGTAGTATTATATTTTCAAATATTTAAAATTCAACAATTCAAATGGCCCCATTCAACACCTGAAAAAGATTCTGCCAATGGAGTCCGATCACTTCTCCTGTTTTCACTGGAAACCGTCTTCCCAAATCAAACCATCCCCCGACACAAGTGGAGTGATCCACACTGTCCTGTCCTGTCCTGTCCTGTCCTGTCCTGTCCTGTCCTGTCCTGTCCTGTCCTGTCCTGTCCTGTCCTGTCCTGTCCTGTCCTGTCCTGTCCTGTCCTGTCCTGTCCTGTCCTGTCCTGTCCTGTCCTGTCCTGTCCTGTCCTGTCCTTTCCTTTTCTTTTTTTTCTCTTCTTGATTTTTCCCCCCAATTGTACCCGGCCAGTTACCCCACTCTCCTGAGCCGTCCCGGTCGCTGCTCCACCCCCCCTGCTGATCCGGGGAGGGCTGCAGACCACCACATGCCTCCTCCCATACATGTGGAGTCACCAGCTGCTTCTTTTCACCTGACAGTGAGGAGTTTCACCAGGGGGACGTGGCGTTCCCCCTCCACCCTGAACAGGCGCCCTGACCAACCAGAGGAGGCGCTAGTGCAGCGACCAGGACACCGGCTTCCCACCCGCAGACACGGCCAATTGTGTCTGTAGGGACGCCCGACCAAGCCATGTTGGTAGGCAACGAAATAGACTTGTGCGCCCCCTGGAGGCCCCAAGTGATCTACACTGCTGTCCCTCATTCAAGATACTGATGATTAAGGGAAAAAAAGTAAATCTCTGAAGAAGGTGAATATGGTGGAGGTGGATAAAATGTCAGGATGTGTGCGTGCGGCGTTCCCAGCACCCGACCATAAACCCGGTCACCTCGTGTTGTTCCTGATGCCTCTTACTTGTTTGGGTGGATAACATGCAAGACCTGTAACTGCTGTTACTCGTGACCAAAATGTAAGAGTGGGTTTCCCTTTAGTTGTGCAGCAGACGGAGGCGGTGGCTGTCGGCGGCGGCGGCGGCGGCTGTCGGCGGCGGCGGCTCAGATCAGTCATGGCTGCTGCTGGATGGTTCCCTGACGCACCATCTGCTGCACCACCAGGAACAGGAGTCCCAGAAGTGGCTCGGATTCAGAGCACCGCACAATTAAAAATAGATGGGATTTATCACAAGTTTAAGCAAGCCGTCGTGCTGCAAGGCCGCGGCGCCTGATGACCAGCGTGGGCTCTATCTGTGGGCGCTAGTAAGTTGGGGAGGAGGGGGGGGGAGGAGGCGCCACACAGAGGAGCTGAACTTTTATTTAGGGTGGAGCACCGGTGACACACTTCCTCCGCCCCTCTCTTTCTATGAATGCGAGGCCGTGTGCATAAATCAACACTCCTTTTTGGCCCCATTACCGTGCACTTCCTCAACCCCCCTCTCCGCCACTATCCAGCCTCCTCCTCTTCCTCTTCCTCCTCCTCTTCCTCTTCCTCCTCCTCTTCCTCCTCCTCTTCCTCTTCCTCCTCCTCCTCCTCGGCTCCACGGCCTAAACAATGCATGAATCTCTCAAAGGGCAAAATGCTGTACCACTTAGCAAATGAATATTTTATAGTGTGTTAAACTATGCACAGGCTGGCTTCTTGACTGGCCCCCTTTTTACCCCACCACCCATTCCTCCTGTCAGAGCTGCCCCCCCCCCCCGGACACGTCAATACCAATCATCCCTCCTGCGACGCGACTCCCCGCCACGACCAGAGACTGTTCCAGGTCTTGCTCCGCAGAGCATGTGGCGCTTCTTTAAACGGCGTCGGAGATGATTGTTTTTCGTGAAGAAGAAGCAGAAGAGTGCT
>JAJHIY020000789.1:225000-244642 GCA_022114975.2 Lampris megalopsis
ACGGCGAACAGCCCCTACACACCCCGCTGGGCTTCAACATGGGTCTGGAAGGGGATGTTCTTGGCTGTCCGTCTTTGTTGCCCCGGTTAGTCAAGAAGGTGTGTGATGTTGGGCTCTAGGGGGCGCGGTCCCAAACCCCAGCACCCTGTTTCCATGGTGCAGCCCGCCTTTGTCTAAATCCAGATTCGCCTGTTGGGCTGCTAAACACGGTTTACACGCCGGTGTCATCCGCTTGTCAAGACTTCGCCGTAGTAGCGGTGATTCTGCACGGAAATCAAAGAGCAGTATTGATTCCATCAGCGGCGCGGCGCCCCGCCCCCCCCCCCCCCCGCTGACGTGTACAGTACATGTGATTGTAAGGTGGTGGAACTGAACTGAAGCACTTTGATCAGGAGAGCTGCAGCTGGGACGCGGCTGTCTTCGCCGTGATGAAAGGCTCTTCCTCCCCTCCGCCGTTGTTCGGTAAACAGCTTCTGACACACTCGCTTTTGGATGGAAGTTATTGGAGTTCAATCAGCCCAGATCTGGAAAAGGCGTCTCTTAATTAATTATGTTATTGTTCTGCTCACCACTTCACAGAACATTCTGCAACAACAACAGAAGTTCTGTTCATCTCATGCCCCTTTCCCACTGCACGGTACCGGCTCGACTCCACTCCACTCGACTTTCTCGTTTTCCATTACTGGAAAGTACCGCCATTTTGGTAACGGGGACTTTTCTGCTACCACCTTTGTTGAGGTTCCGAAGAAACCGGAGCGGGTACCGCAATCACGGCAGACCCGCCACACTGAGGGGTGCTGTTACGGTGATGGAAGACGACGCTGCGAGTCCAGTCGAGTCGAGCCGGAGCCGTGTGGTGGAAACGGGCCGGTGCCGTGTGGCGGAAACGGGGCGGTGCCGTGTGGCGGAAACGGGGCGGTGCCGTGTGGCGGAAACGGGCCGGTGCCGTGTGGTGGAAACGGGCCGGTGCCGTGTGGTGGAAACGGGGCGTATATGTTGTGTGTTTGGCCCGAGTCGTAACAGGTGATTTTGACCGTGTGTCTGTGTGTGCGGCCCAAAGCTAGCAGACCTCTGCTTCTCCCGAGTTCTGTTCTCTACGGCTGTTGAACCAGCGTGGACGGCCAAACGGAGAGAGGACTGGCTGTTACCTCCCTCATTACCATACTGTTGGATACAGCACTCCTCCAAACTCTCCACCTGCCGGGAGGCGGAGGAGTCTCATGGCTGCCGGGCCCTGCTGTATGGGGCGTCAACCGCTTCATTAATGATTCAGCATACACCACCTCCTTTCCTCTTGCCAAGACAGACAGAGAGAGAGGGAGGAGGAGAGAGAGAGAGAGAGAGAGAGAGGCCCCCTGAACAGCCCCGTGGGTTCGCCTCCAACAAAGTCCCCTCCCAACATGCCAGCAGACTCAGTCCAAGTCTCTCCTCGCTCTCTCTCTCTCTCTCTCTCTCTCTCTCTCGCTCTCTCTCTTGCTCTCTCTCTGTCTCTCGCTCTCTCTCTGTCGCTCTCTCTCTCTCTCTCCTCTCTCTCCCTCTCTCTCTCTCTCTCTCTCTCTCCTCTCTCTCTCTCTCTCTCTCTCTCTCTCTCTCTCTCTCTCTCCTCTCTCTCTCTCTCTCTCTCTCTCTCTCTCTCTCTCTCTCTCTCTCTCTCTCTCTCTCTCTCTCTCTCGCTCTCTCTCTGCTCCATCCTGTCCCTCTCCAACTGCGGCCGGGTTGAAACCGAGCTGGTCCTCGAGCAGCGGAGGGGAGGAGGTGGGGGGAGAGGGGGTGGGCAGGGAGACAGATAGCGGTTAAGGGTTGCTAACCGAAGCCTCAACCGCACTTTAGCGTGAGAGATAAGCGACATCCTGCTGGATTAACGTGCGCGGGAGGGGAATTGGTCTTCGCTCTTTACTGAGCAGCCATTCAGCTCAGTGGCACACATCGTGGCGCTTTATGTACGCCTGCAGGACGAGCTGAGGCATCTTTAGTTGTTCCACCTGCCTGCCCTGTTTAAGGGACAGAGTGTGTGATGGCTTTAGTAAAGTGTGAAGATATCTACACCAAGATGGCCGCAGCATGAGCGAGCCCAACACAGGCCCGTCTGCTTGCTTACTCTTGTAGCTCTACAAATCATCCTAAGAGTGGGATTTATGTACACATGACTTGTCGTAGTCTTAGACAAATCTAGTGTAATTTCTATTTCTATTTACTCGGCACAACGACGGGATAATGCGGATCGGCTTAACAACGGCATTAGATCAACAAACCCGGATCTCCCTACACAAACTTCATGGGATGGCGTACAGCAGATTAAGACAGATATGCTCACTCATCGTAATTCAGAGGTGGATCCCATCCAAACTAAGCGGGGCCCGTTCCAGTTGTCCTTGGATACTCCTGGAGAACATGGCTCGTCGCTGGAGCGATGCGTCGGTGCGAACGAGGACACGCCACAGTATCTCCTAACACGGACCACAGAACTACCTAAAGATCATGCCTACAAGATTCAGGATCTGGAGAGCCGAAGCAGATCTTCCAGTCCTCACGCACACAACTCACCATGCAGCTTTTTGCTGCTTGATATGAGGGAAAACTCGCAGTTCTCCTTTTCCATGACGAAGCTCCTAGAGGAGTCTGGCTGGTATAACGTACGTCACTCCGATTCTGCTCCGTTGGACACACGACACATCGACGTGTCGTCTGCTTCTGGGCTAGTGATGTGCGGTTCGGGGCTAGCGATGTGCGGTTGGGGGCTAGTGATGTGCGGTTCGGGGCCAGTGATGTGCGGTTCGGGGCTAGTGATGTGCGGTTCGGGGCTAGTGATGTGCGGTTCGGGGCTAGTGATGTGCGGTTCGGGGTCAGTGATGTGCGGTTCGGGGCCAGTGATGTGCGGTTCGGGGCCAGTGATGTGCGGCTCGGGGCCAGTGATGTGCGGTTCGGGGCCAGTGATGTGCGGTTCGGGGCCAGTGATGTGCGGTTCGGGGCCAGTGATGTGCGGTTCGAGGCTAGTGATGTGCGGTTCGAGGCTAGTGATGTGCGGTTCGGGGCCAGTGATGTGCGGTTCGAGGCTAGTGATGTGCGGTTCGGGGCTAGTGATGTGCGGCTCGGGGCTAGTGATGTGCGGCTCGGGGCTAGTGATGTGCGGTTCACCGTTATGTCCACCGGTTAATCCGTGGATCAGGCGGGCCAAGTCATAAAAATGAACGTTCTGAGTAATAGCGGATGTGTTGTGGGTGGGTGAAATAATAATCCTCATTAATAATCATTAATGAGGGAAATATCAGTTACATTCTCTAAAATGTGGACATATTTTAAGCTTCGTTTTTCACCAGGCACGAATTGGCAGACTAGACTCTCGTTGCACCAATTCCAGCGTCCATTTGTCTTGAGCAGCCATGATCCAAGAGAAAATTAAAAACTGAGAATTAAACGCACTAAAAAGGAAGGGTAGAAAAAAATGTAGTTAGCTTTAGTGAAATACTTAAGCGTGACGAGTTAAATGCTGGGTGTGTTCTGTACAGCAGCTGCGAAGCCACAAAGCTGGCACCTCCATCATGGCGTCACATGTTACCTCATCACCACGCTTGCTTATATCCCACTGAGAAACACTGGCCGTGTGTGAGTGGGTGCGGGTCTCTAAATGGAGGAAGATAACTGATTCAGGTGGGTGGCGGCTGGAAGATTTATGTGTATATGCAGATTCGGATGACGTCAGAGCTGGGCTACGCATCACTAATCTCGACCATCGCTTCGCATCATCTGTCTGCCTCCATCTCCTCCTCTTCCCGAACTAATGGCAACAAAAAAAAGCATCGCTCACTTTTCACAACCTCCCAACAACTCCCCTCCCTACAAGATCGCCCCATCGTTCTAGAAGGATTCATTCTTTCAAGTCATCTTGAAAATCCCTGTGTTTTTTTTCTATCGCTATATATATATCGCAGGAGTGGAGGAGATGAAGGTGGATGAGTTTAAATACTTGGGGTCAACTGTCCAAAGTAACGGGGAGTGCAGGAGGAGAGAGGTGAAGAAGAGGGTGCAGGCAGGGTGGAGTGGGTGGAGAAGAGTGTCAGGAGTGATGTGTGACAGAAGGGTACCAGCAAGAGTTAAAGGGAAGGTTTACAAGATGGTGGTGAGACCAGCTATGTTGTATGGTTTGGAGACGGTGGCACTGATGAAAAGACAGGAGGAGGAGCTGGAGGTGGCAGAGATGAAGATGATAAGATTTTCACTGGGAGTGATGAAGAAGGACAGGATTAGGAAGGAGTATATTAGAGGGACCGCTCAGGTTGGACGGTTTGGAGACAAAGCAAGAGAGACAAGATTGAGATGGTTTGGACATGTGTGGAGGAGAGATGCTGGGTATACTGGGAGAAGGATGCTGAATATGGAGCTGCCAGGGAAGAGGAGAAGAGGAAGGCCAAAGAGGAGGTTTATGGAGGTGGTGAGGGAGGACATGCAGGTGGCTGGTGTGACGGAGGAAGATGCAGAGGACAGGAAGAGATGGAAACGGATGATCCGCTGTGGCGCCCCCTAACGGGAGCAGCCGGAAGTAGTAGTAGTAGTAGTAGTAGTAGTAGCAGCAGTAGTAGTAGTAGTAGTGGTAGTAGTAGTGGTAGTAGTAGTGGTAGCAGTAGTAGTAGTAGTAGTAGTAGTAGTAGCAGCAGTAGTAGTAGCAGTAGTAGTAGTAGTAGCAGTAGTAGTAGTAGCAGTAGTAGTAGTAGTAGTAGCAGTAGTAGTAGTAGTAGTAGCAGTAGTAGCAGTAGTAGTAATAGTAGTAGTAGTAGTGGCAGTAGTAGCAGTAGTAGTGGCAGTAGTAGTAGTAATAGTAGTAGCAGTAGTAGCAGTAGTAGTAATAGTAGTACAAGCCAGCACATTGTGGTATCGCCGGCTTTTTGTATGCGGCCACGTAAACTCAAGCCGTATTTAATGAGCCGGACCTCTGCTGAGAGTACGCTGACCCGGCTTGATGGGGTTTTCCGGGCCAGAGTACCGGGTGGTGTGTTTGAAGTTTAAAAACAAGAAATGGAACAATCCCTGCAAACCCATTCTTGAGGTTCAAGGGGTGCTCAGAAACTCAGGAAACTTTGCACATTTATCAGAAATGGCCAAAATTAATTTGTGATATGGGTCCTGGGCTTGGGTGTAGCAAATCGGCTCGATAGTGCCCCCCTAACAATTTTCAAAGTCAAAGCCCCCACCTTTAAAATGTACGTAGCTGTATGAGATTTGGTCGGCAGATGTAAATTCTCCAGACTCACGAAACCGCCCTCTTTGAGCCCTACCCGGAGGCCAACGGGGAGGCCGCCGTTTGGAGTTTACTGTGCAAGGTTTAGTTTTCAGTTTAACTTTTTGGTTTGCCATTCCCAGGGAACAAACTCCACCTAAAGAAGGGACTTCACATTGGTCCGCGACATCTGAACACCGGTGGGGCGCTAACTTGTGAAGCGGAGCGCCCTCGATGTGGCATGCCGGTCAATCTGCATGTTTCACCGCGAAACAGGAAGTTGTTGTAACTCGAATGTGCATTGTCCAGTCGGCCCCAGATGTTCATGCTTGCTAAGAGTCCAGGCCTGAAAACATCTGCATGTCAACACTGAGTTGTAATTACAGCGCCGCCGACTGGAATCAAATTTACATGCGCTGTACTTTCACAATCTCAGCCTAACAGGTTAACCAGATCCCTCTCATATTTGATCAGGGACATCTGAAGAGGTTCACAAGATTAAACTGCGAAGCCCTTAAGTTTTCATGGAGTGCAGTTGCCATGGCGATGCAGAACATTGGCGTGGTTGGCCATGAAAGAGGGCGCTGTTGTAACTTCACTGTACATTGTCCATTCTGGCCCAAATTCCATGTGCTGGATAAGAGTCCAGGCCTAGAGACATCTACCTGCCCATGTTGAATCATAGTCATAGCGCCACCTACCGACAATAGGAAGTCAGCCTTATTTGACAGACATCATTCGATTTACATTAGATGTACATACAGCAACTGGCATTAATTAGTGGGTGTTCCGTACACCACATGTTGGACACAGGAAGTGACATTTAGCTCCTTCATGCAACGTTCGATATTCATGACAATTCATATGCATGTCAGGCAGCCTCCACTAAATGTATTTATGCATTAATGACACACTTGTGTAGTGAAGTGTGGTTGTCATAGCACCACCTACTGGCAACAGGAAGTCAGCCTTATGTGAAAACGTCATTTGATTTACATTAAATTTATATAGCATCTGGACACTGCTTGGCATCCTGTGCATCATGTTCTTCATACATTTTATAAGTCCATTATAATTCTGTTTCCCTCTTTCAGTGTTGTATTGTGTAAATTGCGTAAACACAACATCCATTACACGCTGTCCGTCTTGGGAGAGAGATCCTCCTCTGGTGCTCTCCCTGAGGTTTCTTCCTATCTTTTCCTCCCTGTTAAAGGTCTTTTTTTAGGGAGTTGTTCCTCATCCGATGAGAGGGTCTAAGGACAGGATGTTGTGTTGCTGTTAAGCCCACTGAGGCACGTTTGTAATTTGTGATATTGGGCTGTACAAATAAAATTGATTTGATTTGATTGGTTTGATATAGTGTGGTGTACACATGATATACCGCAAGATGATGTATAATTAGTGGGTGTTCTCTAGTACCACTTCGTTAACACAGGAAGTGATATGTAACTCCTTTGTGCAACGTCCGATATTCATGGCATTGCATGTGTGTCAGGCGACCGCCACTAAATGTATTGCTGCATCAGTGACACACTTGTGTAGCACTGCCTACTTGCAACAGGGATTCAAGCCTTATGGTGCAAACTTATTTTAATTTACATAAAATTTAAAGTGTGTCCTCTACATTTGATATGCAGCAACATAATTTACATTTCGTGCATGTTTTCTAGCACCACATGGTGGATACAGGAAGTGATAGTTGTCCCCTACATGCATTGTTTAATATTCATGAAATTGTATATCTTTACACACACACACACACACACAGAAACACACACACACACAGAGAGAAACACACACACACACAAACACTTTCACTTTCATGTTCAATTTGCATCTGCTGTTTTGAAGGACATAGTTTGGTTTTATGAAAAGGAAAGGTTTTTTGGGGTTTTTTTTGTTACCTTTTGTCCAGCCTTCTAAATCTGTATGGGGCACTTTTGACCGCTAACACTACAGATCATTAGGTTAATGATATAAAGTTCTAAAAAACCTACAAGGAATTTATTTTAGGAAGTTTGTTCTAATAATGATAATAATAATAATCCATTTTATTTATATGGTGCTTTTCAAAATACTCGACGCTTTATATATGATAAAATAAACATAAAAGCAACACACCAAAAGCATAAACTATATTAATTACAAATTAAAAGCAATTCTGAAGAGGCGAGTTTTGATTAGTGATTTGGATATGGACAGATACCCGGTGCAGTCTGGTGTGTTTGGGGGGGGGGAGTTCCAGAGGGAGCGGGGCAGCAGTGGAGGAGGCGCTGTTGCCCCAGGTCCGGTGCATGGTCCTGTGTGGTGGAGGCAGGAGGTCGCCGTTGGAGGAACGAAGACTGCGGGAAGGATTACGGTGTTGGAGCAAGTTGGTGAGGTTGGCAGGGGCCCGGGGCCTCATGTATCAGTCCTTACTATGCGCAAAGTTGTTCTTACCCACCCATGGAATTTTTAGCCCTCAAATTTGTCTGACAGGCAGTAGCAAAGCATGATGGTTATTTGTAATTTCTTCCTCCTAACATCTATTGTCTACCTCTTGCAACGAGCAGTCACCCAGGCCTGCAAAGACATCAGCGTTAGCCAGTCGGTGTCTAAATTCAGGGGTCACCCAGGTTCTACACTGGTCTCTGAGACAAACTTCAGGGCTGAAAAGTGCCATGGGTGTACACACACAAACTTGCCCACAGCAACGACTGATACACGAGGCCCCAGGTTATGGAGCGCTTTGTGAGTGAGGAGCAGGACTTTGAATTGGATCCGTTGTGGGACTATTTATACTACAGTCTATTATAGTCAGATAACACAATTACTTGGCTTCATTATGGGAAATATGGGTGAATTTAAGCTTATTTTTCAACTGAAAACGTGTAGAATATTGTAAGATGAATAAACCAGCCTCCAGTAGCATTCCCACGGCCGCCACTCCCGCCGATGCATGTGAAGTGCGAGGGCCCATTCATCGCTGGTTGCAGCTTTGATTTTATTTCATTTCTGTATCGGGTGACTGGTTATCTCTACTGGCATGTCTTTTATTTATCTGCCATCGTTTGATTTGTTTGTTTACAACTGGTTGTATAACTGTACTGTTGTACTGCCAGCTGTTTTCAGTTGCTGTTGCAAAATTGTCTTTTTTTTGTTGCAGTCCTATTGATTTGAATTATACTGTCCTTGTACCATTGCCCAATGGTTTCTTTTTTTTCTTGTTCTTTTTTTTTTTTGAGCTACTGCCACTGCTTCTTTCTCTGATGCAGACCAACCTTTGTGTGGACTTATAGTCACTGCCTGTATTGACTTAACCTGGCCTTCTCACAGAGGTGCCGTAGCTTAGAATGGCTGGGCTGCTGCACCAGATTTTGTGTTGGGTTTTTTGTGTTTTTGTTTGTTTTATGTTCGTGCATTTTGTGTGTCTGTTTTGTTGTTATATTACTACCACCCCTTACAACTCCCTTATTTTTTTTTGATCTGCCTTGCTTCTAACTCCCCCCTTAATAGTGTTGGTGTCCCCATGAACTCTTAGGTTAGCTCTTAGCTGGTTGTCCCCGCGGGGTCCGAAGTGTTTACTTTGAAAAATTCGAGTGTTCAAAGCAGACCAGGTCGCCTGAACACCTCAGCTAGGAATAATGGAATAGGACTCCGGTTCTGTTTTGTGGGCCACTTTAGACAAAGGCTAGGAGAAGGTAACTTGGAATTCAAATCCAAGAAGGCGCTGGCGGCAGGGCGCTCGATGGTGTTTGCGGCAGAAAAGCCCAATAGGATCATGAGCCCTATCGGACCAATGGCACAAACATCAGATGACATGCAGAGGAACCACTCTGTTGGCCAGTGGATGGCATCACTTGACAAGTAAGCTGTCACTGCGGGGCGACCTCTTTATCTACTGAGCCCATTGCGCTACGGTGTACCGCTTAGGAATGGGTTCTGAGGTCCAGAGAGACTGTTCGGCGGGGACACGACACCGACTGTCCTAACTACTGTGCAAGGCGTGAGGAGAGCTCGATGGGAAAGGCACTTGCGAGGAGCAGAGTCCTATGGCGACAGAATGAATGAACGTGACGGTAGCAGGCTTAAGGATAAGGCCCACCATGCAAGACATAACAGACCAACTCAACAACATTCGTCTGTGACAAATGTGGACGATATTGTCGCTCTAATGCGGCCTGATGGCCCACAGGCGTGCTTGCCGAGCTTAAACTGCATCACAGTCATCATCGTTTCGATGGACTGCTGAACTTTCCGACTAGATAACTGGATTTTAAAGGTTTCAAAATTATTCATCGGAATATTAGAAGTCTATTGCCAAAAACTGATTGACTCGGTACATGGGCAGTCCAACATAATCCTCATATTATTACATTGTCTGAAACATGGCTTAGTAGCAAGATCTCTGACAATGAAATCAAACTTGTAAATGATGTACTATAACTCTTGGAAACGTGTACGTACAGACCTGACTCTGTCCCCGCTGAGTCCTCTGTTTGATTTCCACCATTGATTCTATCTCATGTAGAAATGAAAAGATTATTTTAGGTGATTTCAACAAAAATTGATTAGATATGTATCCATCTAAACTTAACACAACGAATTAAGGAACCCACTCAAATCGCCCCAACGTGTCAGTCTTTGCTTGATTGGATACTTGTCTCTCACCCTGACAGATATATTAAAGCTGCTGTCTTGTCAGACTGCTTCAGTGGCCACTCTGTTATTTACTGTGTATGGAAGATTAACATTCCTAAATTACCACCAGAATTAATCAAAATTAGACAACATAAGAAAATTAATGTAGACCTATTTATTTATTATCTAATCTTTTAATTGGGCTCGGGAACAATTAATACCCGTTGTTCAGGATGCCTGGGAGTTTTGTCATTCTGAGTTCACTCAAGTAGTAGTCAGACAGGCTGGAAAATCTCAAAGGAAGACACCTACCATGGATAAGTGCAGAACTTATAAGTCTCTAAGCAGGAGGATGAGGTTTGGGCCAAATTTTGTCTGACAAGGGAAAATGCCGGTTGGGAAACACACCGGAAGCTAAGAAATATCTCCCAAGACCATGACCCGCTACACTAAATCTAATTATTATAAAGAATGTCTCTCTATTAATTTTAAAAAGCCTAAAAAAAATCAGGTGCAGTATAACAGCCATAATACACACTTCAGATAAATATCCTATCCATCAAATAAGAGATGGCGATATTCATATTCTATTGCCCAAGTGTTGGGTCAGGATTTTTCTTCTGTCTGCTCTAAGCCGATACCTGACTCTTCTTACACTGATAGTTTCAATAATATTTCTTCTTATCAAAGTACCTTTTCCTTTACAAAAATAACACCTACAGAAGTTCTGAATGCTATCGAACAGCTGAGTTGAAGCAGTGGTGCCGGACTTGATGGGATTGAATCCAGATATTCTCATGTACTCACTTGCTGACTTGTTTAACATGCCCTTATTTACCTGTGGTTACCATCTATCTGGAAACATTCACGCATTACTCCACCCTACAAAGGTGGTGTCATTTTTGAGCCAAATAATTATAGATCTTTTTTTCGATAATCTGTTCTATTGCTAAAGTATTTAAAAAAACTAATCTTTAATCAGTCATTACAGTAACTTAAGACTATTAATATCCTGTCACCCTTTTCCATCCGGATTTAGACCTAATCATTCACCAACTACTGCTCTTTTCAAATGTACTAAGGATGTGTTTTCAGCATCTGATACTAGTAATCTTTAATCTTACAGGGGCTACTTTTATTGATCTCAAGAAGGCTTTTGATTTGGTTGATCACCTCCTACTCTTAGATAAACTCTATGCAGTTTGTCTATGTCAAAATGCGCTATTGTGGTTTAACTCTTATTTACAAAATAGAAAACAATGTGTTGTCCTTCAAGGGAGTAATTCTGATTTATTTGTTCAGCAAAGAGGTGTATCCCAGGGTTCGATTGTGGGTCCACTTCCTTTCTCTATTTTTATTAATGATCGTCCTTTAACCCTTTTAATACTGTCATTACTGTCATTTAGACTTCTAAACCTTTTATTTATTGTAAATCCAAACTGCCCTTCAATCGCATTTCAAAATTGCAAAATTGGCTCTCATCTAATAAACTAAGCTCTCATCTAAGAAAACAAAATCTTACATTATGGTCTTTGGTACAAGACATAGCCTTAAAATGTAATCTAATAATCTAATAATAACATGTAATGATGGTACTTACCTGCATAGAGTTGATCAAACTAAATACTGGGGTTTATGGCTTGACTCTGAACTTACATTCATTACATTCCTCACATCGGTTACATTCTCCCCTAAATTAACTTTTGGAACCAGTGTGATATTTCATTCTAAAAGCTGTTTTACACTTAGGGCTGTGTTTAAACAATCCATAGCACATGGTGTAAAGTGCATGGCGCAGGTGCATTTAGGGTGTGTCCAAATTCACTTTTGCTAGTTAAATGGTGCACAATCTGGGCGCAAAGTAAGGCACAAAGGGGTTGTACTTAGTCTCTTACTTGATCATAGGTGTGGTTTGGGCGTAACATGAATCAAGCCAATAAGGGTGTCATCTCCCATTCCATTTAAAAACCAGATGCACTTGCACCTTGGTGCACCGCTGTTTAAATAGTGGATTCGGCAAGTTGGAGAAAGAATTGGTTTTCTGCTGAGGAAATGGATCTGCTTGTGTGCGAAGTGAAAGCGTGTGAGCAGACCATCGACGGGAGCAGCAGGAATCCACCACAGCTCGGATTCCCTTTTGACGTTTATTTTTTCGAAATTGTGATGAACACAATAATTATCTTACACATTGTAATGTTTTTAGCTGTAATCTTTTGCATGGTTGTGCGCTGCTGCACATCCCTCTGTGTGTCACAGAGTGTATGCGCATTGTGCACCCACCTATGTAGGTACATCTTACTACATAATGTGCCCTTTAAATAGCAGGAAACTACTGCACCATTGATTTTAAACCAGGTTTTTGTTGATCAGTCCCTTTCCGCTCCTCAAGATAGCAATGTGTCAGCAGTGCACCTCACCACACCTCATTTTAGGACCAACACACCCATGATCACACAGATGGACGGAAGTACGTTTGCTGTTAAAACAACGTGGGCGCTGGGCGGGAAAAGCACAACAGCATTGGTCTGAAACTAGTAAAAGCACCCGCCCTGCACTTAGCACCGCTTTGCACCGGGTGTAAGATCGGACGCTCAGTGTCCGAAAGAAACCTGCCAAAAAGCTTATAATACAGTTTTTGGACTATGCCGCTGTTTATCAAAATACATCCAAATCTAACCCTAATTCCCCCCCAGTTCAACAAACAATAATCTGTGTAGCTTTCTCTTTGATGTTCCTTTAGTACTCGTCGCTGCATAATGTGTAGCTCAAATAGCCTCAATATAATATAAGAAGATACAGTCATTGGCTGCAATTCATCTGTAAATGTGTAAATTTCAATTATCTTCATTACCTCCAATAGTTTTTGGTACCATATTTCTCAGCATACCACTTGAGGCATCCTACACAATACTTCCTCTCCATTCCTAGTCAGAAAAGCAGTTGTAAAGAGAGCATTTACGTTCCAGTCTCCTTCAGACTGGAATAAATATGATTCTTGGCCTCATTTCACGTGTTTAAAAATGGTTTGTCTTCTTAATTTGCGATAAATTGTACATGTTTCAGATGATGCTATACCTGTATACACCTATATACAATACACTGTATATTCTATTTTCTTTATCGTATTTTTGCTTGACAAGCATTTGTTCATGGCCTTTCTGTGTCCATCTAATGGTTGTGCTCACCGGTGTGCTCGTCTCTCTGGTGTTTGTGAGCTGATTGTCTTAGCTGTAGTGTGTCTGTTGCATTGTTGATTTTTGTTTTGTTTTGGTCTTTCCTATTACTTTAATATCTTTATCGATTTAATTTTTCTGTTTTCCATTGTGTTTGTATTGTATGTTACGGCCGGCACGATGGCGCAGTGGTTAGCGCGGTCGCCTCACAGCAAGAAGGTTCTGGGTTTGAGCCCCGGGGGAGTCCAAACTTGGGGGTGGTCCTGTGTGTGGAGTTTGCATGTTGTCCCCGTGTCTGTGTGGGTTTCCTCCGGGGGCTCCGGTTTCCTCCCACAGTCCAAAGACATGTAGGTCAGGTGACTCGGCCGTACTATGTTGTCCCTAGTTGTGTACGTGTGTGTGTGTGTGGGTCCTGTGTGATGGCCTGGTGGTCTGTCCAGGGTGTCTCCCCGCCTGCCGCCCAATGGCTGCTGGGATAGGCTCCAGCATCCCTGTGACCCTGAGAGCAGGATAAGCAGTTTGGATAATGGATGGATGTTATTGTGTAAATGTTTGGGGGGGGGGGTTGTGTATATCATTAGATGATAATAGATAATAACTAATAGATCATTTGAGCGATCTGTTCCAAAGTTCACTGACATCTGGTTTAGTTTTAGCGTTCACCTATATCATGCAAACCTAGAATGAATTCAGCGCATGCATTTAATGCAGTCACAACACAAGGCATTTGTAGTGCCGCACTGTTAATGGACTCAGTCATGTGGAATGAATGAATGAACCTCTGGTATAATGCTCTGCATTTAATGTAATAATAGTGTTCGCGCTATTATCCGGGAAAATGTGCTGCTGTAGTTCAAAGCACAAAGATAGCAGTTATTTCTGCGATTCAAGTTCCCACCGCTGCCCTGTAGCCTGGTTTTTATCAAAGACAGTTGAATGTTGTAATTTGCAGCTCTGTGATGATTAAATAACAGCGTGGTGGTTTACCTGCTATTTAGGGAACGCGGTAGCCTTATGCAACCGTGCGTAACTCGGCACCCAAGTTAGGAGACCTGTAAGGGTTCTGTGTGCTCCGGCTACGCTGGGATTCATCCAACACTTCTTAGTTTCCCTCTAAAAGAGTTGCTGTGGCCATTTTGTCCTCTCTCGGGGTGTGTCCAGGAAACAAGAGCTGTAGGATCCGTTGAACTAGCGAGTCTTTTAAGATGAGCTCGTGTGTCCATAGCAGGACTGTGGTTGAACTTTCAGAAGCCCAGAAGCTTTAATGTGAATAGAGGATTTAAAGAGAGAGGGGTGTGTGCAATCCACAAGACCCTGGCCACATCAGCGTAATTATTTGGCCGGTCTGAAAATGATAATCCACTTTAAGCATGGTTTTCATGCGCTCAGCACAAAGCCATAATGCCTCGTAAGATCTGTGTCAACACGACTGAAAAGTGTACCGTCCTTCCGAGATGATGTCTCGCCATGCAAACTATCCCTCATACACGTTTCCTCCCCTCGCCACCCACCCACCCTAAGCAAAACAGCATTTCCATTTTAAGATTGCCTCCTAGGCCCCCTTTGTGAATTGAATCGAGTTACACTGAAAAGCACTGATTGATTCTTTCTGAGCACAATAGCTTTCATCATTTAAGCCAATCCCGGCAGGTTTCCCCCCCTCTCTGGGTACCTATTGAATCCAGTCCAAGAAGTCATTGTGGCCATTAGATTGTTTCAAAATGGGTGAATGGCTCTGGGATGAGGACGTGTGACAGGGCAATGTATAAGATGTATATGGGAAGTGGGTCAAGAGTTCAAGAGACAATGGACGGCACTGATCCAGGGCACCGGTCTTGCTGTTTTAACACACAAATACACACACACACACACACACGCATTAATCCTATGGTCCTTTTTGTCACCGAGTCTACCCAGAACCCCAGGGCCCCTTTTAATGGTGGTGTTGAGGAGTGGATTCCAGCTCATTACATGCACTAATTTGCCATGAACACGGTGCACCAGAAACCGCCGGTTCATGCTCAAAGAGGAACGGGTTATCAGGCAGATTGGGTTCTCCATGCTAGGCAGCTTTTACGTGGCAAGAGAAAGAGGCGGGAGGGGGAGGGGGGCCTGTCCTGGAGGTGCTTAATAAATGAGACCCCGCCAAGAAACTCCTTCCAGCCCACCTGAAGCCCTTCTTCGCCCCTGTCCTATCCACCCCGAGATGCAGATTGCCCTTTGAGGATGCCCTAATGTAGTCCTCATAGCTGTTACCTCAGCGCTCACACACAGACACCCACACACACACATGCACACGTCTTCTCACCTTAACAATGATGAAAGGCATAATGGGTGAGGTTCAATTCTGTGCCTGGACTTTAATGTACTTTACTGCAGACATGCAATAATGTAAAACAGTGGATGAGAAAGAGATACCCCCATCGCTGAGAGCCTCCCAGCACCTGGGAGCTGGCCAGTACAGCCCCAATCTTCCACTGCTGGCCGCTGCCTCGCTGTACTAGAGGGATCGGTGGTTAAACGTTGCCTCGCAAAGCCAGACCACAAATGCAACAAAATTTGTGGTCCGACAAGGCTCAAAAGAAATTAGTTTGTGTTCGGGGCGTCACCAATAGGCATAGACCAAAATTACTCTGCAGGAGATTGGATTAGCCTTTAATCAGTCAGAGCCGCAAACCCCATGACGTAGAACCGGAGTGCTGCATTTCCAAATGCGCTGGTCTGCTCGCAGCAAACGCCAGTACCGCTGGCACACATGTAATCATGTTCATGTTATGTCGTTGATAAAACTAATTCTGTGGCAGCGTCGGTTCTAACTACTCCTGGGGCAGCCGACGCTGTCGTTCGAAAGATACGCCGTTGCTCGTCGTCACCATCATCCAAGCTCGGTATCCAGCTGCCGAGGTCTATCAATCCTCAACGGGTCGTGGCCGGACTAATCTTGTAGCGAATGGAGCTGAGCCCGAGAGGTTTAAGCCAGCTTCGTGAGGCGGGGTTAAACTGCCCGCTCAAAGGAACTTCAAGAAGTAGGCGAAGGGGAATTGGGCTCATCTGTGTTTGCCCGTCAGTCCCCCGTCAGGTAAATAGAAGGTGCAACATTATCCATCACACACCTGCTTGTCTCCCGGCTAGCCTGCTGTATAGGAAGGGAGAACACATCTGGTTATGACCTCACTTCAAGGGCCACTGGAAACAGCTGCCAAGCACAGCGACGGGCCTTTCAGCAGAACAGTTCTGGAACAGATGAAAGCTCTCTGTCTCTCTCTCTCTCTGTCTCTCTCTCTCTCTCTCTCTCTCTCTCTCTCTCTCTCTCTCTGTCTCTCTCTCTCTCTCTCTCTCCTGTTCTCTTTTTGTCTTTCTCTCTAGATGTTTTGACTAGTTACCTCTGGTGGTGGACCAAAATAAAATGATAATGAAAGAAAAAGCCGGGCCTCTCTGGGTAGTCAACAAAGGGTTGGTGTTGGATGGGGTTTTGTTGGCAAGTGCAAGTGATGTTTAGCCAGCGATGCATGGACGGGTTCCATGTGCAATGTCACACCAGCGCTGGTGCTGTATCAATGGAGCGCTGCACTCCTCATCTGGACCCATGCCAGTCTGAGGAGCTGGAGATGAGCCTGTTTTTTCTCTTTCCTTTCTTTCTTTTTATAACTCCTCCTGTCACGGGCACACTGGGGGCAAAAGAGAAATAAAAATCATGCATGCTCTTTAAGGCTTCCCCCTTAAAACCAGATACGAGACAGGGACTGAGGAGGAGAGCCTTTTCTTCTTTGTTGCATTAAAAAGTGTGAAATGCGGATCACTGCAAATGTCACTGGCAGTCACGGTCACGTCTCCTCTGCTGCTTATAAGTACAGACCTGAGTTTTAAGTTTGATCCTCACTAAAGGCAACTGCTGCCTGCAGGACAGTCGGAAACGAGCCTGTGATCAAGTAAAGGCAAAAGAAGGAGAGCTTTGTGTGTGTGTGTGGGGGGGGGGGTCATATATATCAATATAATATCAATATCCTGATATGAGACTAGATATCGTGCGGGCTTTTGGTTGTGGTAATATGGTGATGTAACTTAAAAACTGTCATTCGCTGACCTTGACGGCTGCATTGCAGTAAAGTGATGTATATAATCTCCTGAACATTTTTGGCTGTTTGAGTTGAGTGAAATGGAGGAATGTTTTTACCTGCTTGGTCATCACAGCCGTATCACCCACTTAGATATCATCATCGATTATTGACATCAAGGTATTCAGTCAAACATGTCATATTTGGCTTTGTCACTATTGCCCAGCCCTAGTCTGTATGTGTGTGTGTGTGTGTGTGTGTGTTTGTTACCCGCTTTCCACCAACGTGACCCTAGTTCTAGCTCTGGGCCGGTGCTCGTGCCGGTTCAGCTTGTGAACCTTCGGTCTGCCTTTCCACGGGCTCGGCTGGCGAGGGAGCCACGCCATCATGTCACCGTACATGTCTCTGCTTCCCCGGCAGGATGAGGCGGGAAGTCAGCTGTGTAGGTTTCGACCTGTGCATGCTATTTCATCATTACATTCACGATGTAATGATGTGTGACCAAGATGGAGGTAACACAGGGATTCGAACCGCCCTCCCCATGGTGGCAGGCAACAGAATAGACCGCCACGCCACCCGGGAGGCTGCTCAAATGTTTTTGAAGTTGAGAAGCTCCACAAACCAGCAACCAGCTGGCCAGTCACGTTCACAGACCCCGATGTGAGCTGTGTGGATCTCTCAGGAAACCGGTCTCAGAGGCTTTTATTTCCCGGTTGATGGACGGCGTGTTTAAATATCGTAACACAAATGTCCATCACACATCAACAGAGGCTGGGATTCTGAGGTGATCAGTCTGAACTTACAAGGCTTCCTTGATCAATTTCTCAATATTCCGTAGGGCGAACTCTTCGGGGTTCTTTGTCGATGTGTTTTTAAGCATTGGATTTCAGGTAGTTGTACTAAAATGAGGTTTTTAAACGCAGAAAAATGAATGCGGGGCGTCAGATTCACTCTCAGAGCCGATCAAATAAAGCATGTGCTGATAAAACCATTTGGTTCCTATCAATGTTTGATTTGAAGTGTCGATACTGAGTGTTAAGGGGTGCATGCATTATCCAGCGGAACTGATTGTTGCAGCCGAGTAGTGCGTCCCCTATTGGTCTTGTTGGTCACGATAATCCCACCCACAGCCCCTGACGTAAGCGGTTCTTTCTTCTAGCCCAGTAAATAGTTGGTGCCGCTCTAGAACCAGTTTTCCTGGCCAAGAGCCGGTTCTTTCAACCGTATCTGTGGACTGCAAGAGAGGGGCGTAACGTACAAGACACACAGGGCAAGAACCCCCCCCCCCCAAGTACAACATCTGTGTGTGTGTGTGTGAGTGTGTGTGTGAGTGAGTGGCAGAGAGAGAGAGAGAGAGACAGACAGAGAGAGAGAGAGAGACAGGCTAGACATGGGAGGACACTCGAGCTGCCTGAGCATACTGTGTGTGCTTCTGCGGGATGTTTTAGTACAGGTGCCTCTCTGTTGTGGTGTGTTTCGGGGGAAGGCCGCTCGCCCTCCATTGCACAACCCCAGCGCTGCTGAAATATTTAGCAGCCTCAGAAATTGTCCCTTTGCCCAGCATCCCCCAATCAGTCATCTGGCCCGTGTGACCCTCCATTTCTTCCAGCCCCTTGCATCCCTGTCAGGCTTACATGATCAGGCCCTGGTGGCTGCATTTGTCCTTTTCCCGCTGTAATGTAGTATTTCATGCTTTCTTGCCTGATCTGCTCGATCAGCAGTATTCCCTCTGCCCCTCTGCACCTCCCCCTAGCTCACCCTGTCTGTTTCCCCCCTCCATTGGTTTGACATATACAGCGGGGAGCAGGGACTCGCTCCTCGCCGAGGTGGATGTGATGAAACTTAAGGTTACAGTACGTCGCGCTAATTGATGCCCTTTTGTCCCTTGTCTGTGAAGCTTGCTCCAGAATAATGGGGATAAAGAAAATGTCAAAAGTGTGTGTAAAATAAATAAATAAGTCGTTATCATTGCTGCCGGTACCCGGTCCTTCCCACTGAGCACCAGACCCGAGTTCAGCGTGGCGGCTGCATGTTAGCTTCGTCTAGCTCAGAACGCATCAGCCTAAATGCTGCCCACTTTTAGACCAAGGTGTTGTCTTGGTTATTACATAATTATGTATCGTCAAACAACGTGACCGGTCTGACATACACAACTCAAGAACAATTCAACTGTTTTTGTTATGTAATAGCGGCTATTTAGCTTTTCGGCTAAGAGATTTAGATGCTTTTCACTTTTTGCCCAATTTTAGCCGGGAAGGTACACGCCATTCAGCCCCCTGGTAGATATTTAACACGCCAATCACACCTCTCGTAGATATTTAACCAACACAGAGCTGCTCAGCGGGCCTCTGCAGAACACCGGGTGAATTTATTTCGGCGCGTATCTCGGAAACTGTCGCCACAGTGTCCTTGTTAGCTGGGGAGGCAGACATTTGTTCAAAAATGGGGCGAATAGTGATCCGTTGCAAATAATGTTTTAAGGGGTGGTATAACCCAGAAAATGACGGTTTCAAAACTTTTTCTTAAACTATCAGGAGTAGAAGTTAATATGTAGCACCGGCTTCTGCGCTGAGATCCGGAGT